>OY754336.1:2462500-2720996 GCA_963573305.1 Pyrrhosoma nymphula | reverse complement strand
CATTCCTTATTCAATGATCCTTCCATTTATATCTTTCAGAAGGCGGCTGTGGATGAGGTGCTGTCCAATCAAGCATATTTTCTCTCCAGTTCTTCGTCGAAACTTCTTCATTGGTGATTCTCTCACTCTACTTCATCTTCATTCTACTGTTGAACTCACCTTTCCATGAATTCCACTTTTCTCCGTTCTACTGTTGTTATTATCCAAGTTTCATTGCCGTGTAAGTACGTTGTATAAGGGATGAGATCCACAGAGGATATTTATATACATATTTAAATAAATGTTTTCTCACAACAATTAGTAGCTAAAGTTGTCAAGGTTTGACAATGTTATACGGCCAATTATATACGGCCCAAGGTGTTGCAACGTAAGCCCGTGAAACTTGACGTCGCGAACGAATTGACTGAATTTGGTGGGCGTAACGAAAGAAAAACATGAAAGCAACCTTAGCTAGTTTGAAATAACTTCAATGACAGTATTTATATATTTACAATTATTACAGTATGACACAAGCCCGTAGGCTAATACCGTTAGCCTTGT
Source organism: Pyrrhosoma nymphula (assembly GCA_963573305.1). Lineage (NCBI taxonomy): Eukaryota > Metazoa > Arthropoda > Insecta > Odonata > Coenagrionidae > Pyrrhosoma > Pyrrhosoma nymphula. Next base: position 2,720,456 of record OY754336.1, on the reverse strand, counting down.
CTTTGCAAGACGATCAAAAGTAGAACCCAGCCGACACGTCCTTTTCTCGCGCGGTCAGTTGCAAAGAGAGCTGCTATGATGGCGGTACACTTTGTCAGCGCAGGAGGGGAAACAGCTGGCCAGTGGAGGAGTGGGGAGAAGAGGGGAAATGTATCACACGTTGGATTGGTGGGAATATCCGCAGGTCGACTCGAACGTGGAAAAAGATGTCAGCACCAGCGCGGACCGTATAAAAAGAGTGTTGCTGCTGAACGCGATGACCGGAGGGATCGCGCTGACCGGGGCAGATTGCCGCACTTAGCTCTTTGCTCGGGCACTTTGCGAGACGCGACAGTCTCCTGCGGTTTCTGAGTCTCCGAGGATTTTCGAGTCTCGAGGTTTCGAGGGGGTGAATTTTGGCACAGTGTCAATAGCAATGCATTTCGTTAAACCGGGAGTACATTAAAGCCCTTACAGGCCAATCTCCTGAACAATTTTTTTTGTTGAGTACTATAAATTTTCCTATACGTCACTGCCAAAGTTGTCGAATTTATAAACCATTAGGTGGGCATTTTATCCAACCATTCGAATACATCGATAATAGATTCAACATTTGCTCCGATCCACTTTGATCAGTTGAATGTATCTTCTCCTTGGCACTTATTCTGTAAGGACTAAAATTGTCTAGTATTGATAGCGTTAAGGTCAACGTGAAACCTCCCTAGGAAAATTACAACATTATTAGCATCATTGGGGATTTTTCGGGGCGGTGACGTCAAAATGTCGTCATCGTCGAGCCTCATAATTGTCGAATCCTTCGGGTTAGAGGACCCCACGGACGTGTTCCCATCGTACCTCGCACAAACCAAGAACACTGTATAAGGACGGCTATATTCTATCTCGATCGTGTTGCCAATGGCTGCGAAAGAATTGAAGTTCCACTTTTGGCCACAGGCTGCGATGCAATCGGCGGTAAGGCATGTGGAAAACTGATACATGTCTAACTATACGTGTTTTTGAGTTTCCAATTTCTCCTCCTGTACAGTAGTAGGATGAGTTATACTGCAATTAATACTTTAAGGCATTTTATAGTAGTTTTATGTACTTAAGGTAAAGAGCCATCGACGAGAAAACTCTCCAGAGCATCGCGAAACAGAAATCATTAACACCAAGGGCCTATGGAAATAGGTGATGTGATCGGTGGGTTCTTATTCCATATTTCGCCCGAAAATTTCTAATTAATGATGTAAGACATTCGCAAACAGTGCATTAAAGAAATAATTAATGCAAATAATTTGAAAGCTAGTTCACTTCCGGTTTTTCGATTTCAAGTTACGTATTTCGATTACGTTTTCTCATTTTCGTAAGCTCATTTTCGTATTACGGCATCATAATATCCAGTTGTATACTTGTATCAAGAGTACCTTCTCAAGATTATTCTTCCGGCCGGCCAGATATCAAAACAAGGTTATTTGTACCGAAAGTCGTCATGACTTTTGATAAATTAACCATTGAAAAAGCCAATTAATCATTGTGAATTCCTTGCCTCCATTAGCCTGGTCCATCTCTTACTTCTATGGGGAAGCGAGCAAAATACCTACTCCTTTAGGTGTTGAAAAAAAATCGTATCGGTCACTTGATTGCTTTCATTCGAATCCTTGGAAACTTAATCTATGTCTAAAACAAATTGTTACCCGCTATATACAAGCAATAAAATATGAAATGTTTGTATATAAGTATATTTATCAAAATTTATGATCAAATACCAAATTAAATATGAAATTTATTGTAAAAGATGCAGGTCAAATTAAAATGGACCACTTTAGCTCAATAAAGTCCCTGAAACTGGAGACGTTAATTTTAATTTTCCGCATCACGTAATACGATGCAAAGTTGCTCCTTAGTTAAAAATAATGAGCAGGGGTCCCTGTCAAAGCTATTTATCACTTCAAAATGAAAAATCTACCTTTGAAGTTTCATTGTAATAAGGAAACATATGTCTTGAAGCTCAGTCCTATTCAAAGACTGTGTGAAGCCTTTGAGTAACTAAGATTTAATGTAATTAAGACAAAGACCTCAGTTGAACAATACAACTCACTCAAGTTGAACAACGTCAATGTAGCCACGATAACAGAAACAGTAAAGATAGGCAGCAGGCAGAGAATAAGGCACACTTTAATGTACGCAATGTTGGAGGCACAAGGAAATAAAACACTGAATGCAGTCTCTCTCTGCAGCAAATGAAGGAATGCATACACTGGGAATGCCAAAGGAAGGGAGGCACACTTTAATGTACGCAATGTTGGAGGCACAAGGAAATATAAACACTGAATGCAGTCTCTCTCTGCAGCAAATTAAGGAATGCATATACTTACACAAGCTTTTGTTCTTTATGCCGAGAACCTTGTTCCTCCTATTTGAATTCGAGTGTCCTGTAGAGCACCCCGGCTCAAAACAACTCCGCAAACCCATTTTAAAGCATATTATCCTCGTTTAACTGCACAAGCACACAACAAACTCTATTCTCAGCTATGCAAAACTGGCCGTAAACATGCCTCGAGCCTCGCATCAGTGCCACCTATCGGCAAGTTCCGAAATCCTATTAAATTGCGACAGCAATTTAGCAAAAGACGGTCGAAAGCGCATCAAGAGCCATATCCTTATATTGTGTTCTTGGTTCAAACATTTGCGCCTTCCTAGAATTCGAATTAAGTGGATTATTTGACGTTCTCTTCCAAGTGAGAAGCTAGTGGTTGAACGAATTCTCCGGCCACTCGGAGAACAGATGCAGAAGGAAATAAGCGACTCACGGTAAGTAATCGATTATCGCATGCAAAAAAATGATGCAACCAAGCACGATTGCCAGGTTGATCATTAAGGCGGATTTACCCACGGGAGTTGAATCCTATGGAAGTAGCGAGTGTAGCGATGTCTCAAACTGTATCGCTACTTGCAGGGTATCGCTCTACTTTCACATTACTTCAACCCCCCCACAAATAAACAAATAACGGAAGGAATAAAGAAATATTATAATTTATAAAAAATCACCTAATTTCGGCAATCAATGCATTTATACACAGCACTGTACGAGTTCCACCAGCAGTCGTGGATTTTATAAATGTGTATAAATTACATTAAATTTATACGCGCATCGTTGAAGCGTATCAAGGGTGAGAATTTTGTAATTCTTATTATTTATTACTAGAAATACCACAAACCGTATCCTTGTGTTCTCATTGACAGTAAAAACACTTACAGGTAACAATAAATATTTACATATGAAATAATTAGTCCTCCTCCGGCATCATTAGTCGTTGTTTACATTTTCAATCCCCACTCACAGTCACGTGACCAAGATTTCACCGATGTGATGCGATTTTATCGAAACGCTACTTGCAGGCAATGTATAAGCCAGTCTATTTTCGGTTCAATTGCTTGCCATTATGTGCTCATGCACCTTAAGTACTACCTCTTGCAAGCGAATTCTGAGGCTACTAGCTGTCATAGACGTAACTTCCACGTGTAAATCCTCCTTTACAGCGACTTAAAAGGAAGTTGGCTTTCATGGAAGTCCAGAGTGGCATCGATATCTCGAAGCGTATCGATACTTGCAGGCAATTGTTCCGTTTACACGTTAATTCTTGCGTCACGCTTTTCCTCACCAAAATTGACGAAAATAAGGGAAGTCAACAATTGTTTTTGGATGGAATTTCGAAAACTTGCGCATTGCGACCATCAATGCGTTTGTCTCTCTCACACCTCTAGTTCCACGGACATTCGTGGAATTTATATGCACTTGCGAAACATTAACTTCTCGTCCGTAAAATAAATTTTCTTTCATATTTGTAAACCCTGCTCGCAACTAAGTGATCAGGAATTCGCCGAGTATTATGCGTCGCATATTAACACAAAATCCACATATCAATTGAAAGCATTTTTTTTATCCCAGGTGAAAGCAATATTTTTTTCTTTGCTCTTAGCAATTTGGCCGATAATTTTCGTAGAAGTTCGTACCGCGGTCAATAGTGTACTAGTTGCTATCCTATTGACCCCCATTGTCTCGTCACTTGTTCGAAATTATCCTTACACATTGAAGCGCAACTTGAAGCCCCTTACGAGCCGGTGGCGGCGGGGTTAAGTCCTCGCCATGCTAATCCGAGGGTCGCGGGTTCGGGTCCCGCCTGGGTCGGTTTTTCACTTGCCCAGGGCATGGGTGTTTGTCAAGTTCTGGTGGTTCGGCCCCTGAGAGAAACCTGAAGACAACCTTATGGGGATTTCAGGGGCATGCAGACCACCAGAATCGACGGGGAGCAAAAAAAAAAAAAGGATATTTCGGACCATTTTTTGGCCAGTCAAGTTCAATCACCGTGCAAAGCCACCTTCACACGGTGTAAGGCAATACATGTTTACATGTAAAAGGCATGAAATCTAACATTGGCAGAGAAAATGTAGTTTATAGCCATTGTAGCGTTTGAACCGTACCGCAGTATTTGTTTTTAATTTGTTTAATTTGGTATAGTTTTTGTTTAAATGTTTTAATTCACTTTAGTGTACAAATGTTTGATTTAATGTATTCTACGACGGTATAGCAACCACACTATCCACCTAGCACCACCACCTAAATTAAGGCTGGTGAAGGCGAAGGATCCTATCGACCTGAAGACACCAGAGGGGTTTACCAGATTCCATGCGAGTGCGGAAAAATATACGTGGGGGAGACAGGCCGAACGGTTGAGACGAGGCTGAGAGAGAGCACCGAAGGCATTTTAGATTAGCGCAACCAGAGAAGTCGGCAGTGGCGGAGCATCAATCAAGATCATTGTCATTCGATGGAAAGATGCATAAATTCTTTGTCGCTCACAACGCTACTGGGACCGCATAATCAAGGAAGCCATCGAAATCCGCCTAAATTCAAATAAATTCAATCGGGATACTGGCTTTCATCTGAGCAATACTTGGGCACCTATAATAAATTGCATGAAAAACATAAGGAAAGAACAGAAAAGATTTCAAAGGAACATCAACCAATCAGACGACACCTGAGCTTAATTGTTGGACTCGTCAAACGGTCAATTCAGTTCAGTGTATAATCCTACACAGAGAGAATAACACACCTTGAAAATGGAAAACAGGTCGTTTTCCGAAATGTCGGCCAATATGAAGCCAATTACCTGGTGCAGAGCCCGAGAACAATACCTAAATGTTTAATTGTTAAAATGTTTGGTTGCGAAGGTCTTGTTTTGGGGGAAGGAGATGGGTTGTTAAGGGAGGAGGAGATCGGTGTGGAAGCGGCTCTGCAGGCATAAAACGAAGTTTGGAATAAAGAAAACTGAAACTAGGTGTTTCTCATCTGTGCACACCGTCCGACGCTTCACCATCCAACCTTACTTTGATTCGAAACCATCATCATCATTTAGTTTAAATTCTAGTTTAGTTTAGATTCTATTAACTGATTATTATCAGGTTTTTAGACCGTCCCCCGACTATCCTTCCTATCTGGGGTCATATTTCCACTTTCCTACACGTATCTTGCTGGCCATTACCTCTTTCTTACATTTCTCATGTCTTTTTGCCCATCCTTCAGTCTTCCAACCTAACTTTTCTTCGAAAGTATTTCTCCAAAAAAACGATAAAACAAAACTGATTGGGACAAGTTTCTCTCTCGCTGCAGCCAGGTGAGTATTGGTTGCAAATGTAATTTTACAGCCTTTGAGGTTCTATAATGTTTTTGCCGCAGGATGTTGAGAATATCATTTAGAGATTATGTTTATGAGCGACCTCTCTCCTTAAAGAACCGAAACACAATACAAAGTCTTGGGTGTAATTATTCGTGACATCGCTCTTGAGTTACGTACATTTTCAAAGTGCTACTGGATGTGATTATATATCGGCAGTTGATATAATACATGCGAGCATGTAGATGTCATTGCTGTCGGGCAACTGTCGAAAGGTGAAAATATACTCCGCACCGACAGATGCCTGCACCTTTCGCTAAAAATGAACCAGTGCCATGCCAAGCATATTTCTTCCTCTGAGCCTCTGGTACATGAGACTCCAATCTACGAGATGAACTGCAGTTGAGATGATGGCGTGGTTGTACAACGATGATTTACTTCCGTGCGCTGAGTTGAAACAATGTAAAAACTGAGCAAGTCAGTTGGCATAAATGTTTTCGCGGAAGCTAAACTACCAACATATTAATATTGATTAAATGGTACCATTACGGATGCAAATCACAAATTTCGTAATTGCGATTAGTCAGAAAATGATTTATAGAGTTTTCAACAAATTAGACGTGGGAGTAAATATTACGGTGTGTTAAATTTTAATTCAAAACCTGCTCTGCTTCAGAAGATAGCTAACTTATGTATAAGGAAACCAAAGCAATTTCATCGTTCTAACTCCAGGTATAATGAAAGAAAAAAACAGCAAAATATTTAGACCGCATACACCAAAACATCAAATATTTAAAAAAAACTTCCATCCAAAAAATGTCATGTGTAGGGAATGCTATACTTGATAAAAGTACCTTACAAACAAATGCCTGCGGGCCGAATTGCAGAGAGATGCATACTCCGCTTATCAGTTCAAATATGAGCATAGTATAATATCCCTTGGATGAGATACCAGGAAGTTTGGCTCAAACGGAGTAAAAAGATAATTCTACATGAAACACACATGCGCATAGCTATACACACATTTAACGAATGAAGGTGTAGCTATATAAAATTTAAACCGGCCGGCACCCCTAAACAAGGATCGTATTTGGAACTAAAGAAAGTAGGACATACAGACTACTGTATGAGGCATCATTTCATTCGATTATTGAATACATTCTACTCTCTTCATAAGTTAATTAATCCACGGATCCATCAGTGTGTCAAAACGAGTCGAAGACAATCCATTCAACTCTGTTCGCAGATGCTTGAGTGAGCAAGTTTTCTCTTAAATGACCGGTAATTAGTACTTAATGCATATATAGTGACTGCAAATATTAATTCTTTGAGCGGGTGCTTCCAAATTGTTTCCCTCTCTGAGTGTCATTTTCAATAACCCTATAGTCTTGGAGAGAATGACAATCACTGGAATTCCCGTTCGTCAATGAACTACGAAACCAGGAGATGACTTTGTACATACATCGCCTTTTTCAGATTGTGAAACGTCTGCTAGTCACACAAGAGATAAAGTGCTGATAGACAGTGCGTTGTGGGAGGATTATCTATTTTGCCGATCGGCGCACGGACGTTTGGCTGAGCCCGTCTCGCTTCGTAACTGTTTACATCTTGAATATCATTCGAATGTAGGGGAAAGGCACATTGCTTGAAACCAAGAGAATACGAAAGTGGAATTTTTTTAAATTTAAGTAAAATATATTTCGTTCTTGCTCAAATAGACTGCTAAATCTTTATTCCAGAATATCCTTGCAACATATTAACGTTATGTCAGGGAAATAGTTGATGTACAGTATTTAAAAGGGCGAACTTGTTCTATTTTTGCTTTAAAAAAGCTATAATTTTCTGCATTTAATAGCGATGTTAATTAGCTAGAATACAAACTGTTCTCATTTTTATCTGCTTACATCATTCTACTAACAAAGTGTATTAAAGAGCGTTAAGATTAAACAGTTAAGATCAAAAAGCGTGATTTGAAAATGTGTGCATACTGCCAATCGAATAACTGCTAAATCTCTGCCTTCGCCACATTTTTAAACAGTAATTCGTTTAATAAGTACGGTTCAGTACTTCTATTAGAATATTTTGCAATTTTTGACTACGCATATTCACACACTTTTATTAAACCTGATACTCTATGTTTCAAATTAGCTACACGCTTCCTGGTGTCACGCCGTGGAGTATTCCCCGGCAACAAATTAAATCTAACGGTATATATATATATATATATAAATAAAAATAAACTTTGCCACAGGTGGGGCGGAAATAAATATAGAAACACAAAAAGAAGAACACTCACACACTATACGTTCTGATATTTCGACAGCCGAAAAGCTGTCTTTCTCACAGAAGGAAGGATACAGACACACTTCTGTGAGAAAGACAGCTTTTCGGCTGTCGAAATATCAGAACGTATAGTGTGTGAGTGTTCTTCTTTTTGTGTTTCTATATTTATTTCCGCCCCACCTGTGGCAAAGTTTATTTTTATTTAAATTATCGCGTGTGTGATTTTCCACGAACTCATATATATATATATATATATATATATATATATATATATATATATATATATACACCACGCGAGCCACAAACAAGTCAGGGCTCACAGTGACTGTTTCTTCCATTAAGCTTCAGCAGCCTGCCACAATAAAGCGTTAAACCCAATAAATATGATCTTTTGAACTGAAGTTCATGAAACTCACTCCTCACAAATTGAATGCGACTTTCACTGAAACGAACTGAATACTTGAGTTGCTGGACCAAATGCCCTTTGACGTCACGACACATCAAATCGCATCTGTTTGCAAACACTTTCAATTTCCGCGGCTATTGAATATCCAAGAGCTAACAACAATCAATTCATATGTTTCATAATTATTTTAAATTGTGTAAAATGAATGGCTAATCCTTGATAAAACATTTCTGACTTTGTCTGTTTTGTAATATTTCACAATGTGTTGGCTGCTCTTTCAGAAAAAAATTATGTTTATTAACCAAGTATACAAAGATTTATGGATTTTAAATCTTGAAAAAACAAAGAAAATTCACGACGTTTTCTAATTACAGTCTCGTGAGTGATAGAAAGACTGTCTTAGTGCACCGATCACCCGCAGATATGAGTAAGCGTGCCACATTTTACATAAAATTTAATTACAAGCCGGGTTGGCCTTTCTTAAGGAAAAGGAAGTGTTATGATACAATGTGATGAAAATTATTTTTACTATAATAAGTAGTAATGTAGCGATAAAGCTTTGGTAACAATGACACATACTTAAACTTTGGTTTAAATATAGAATAAAAAAAGTAAAAATTTACATCTAATATTCACTTCGATGTTAGCAAATTAATGAAAAGATGCTGCTCACAAATATGTTTTTTTAGATATAAAAGAGCTTTAAAAAATCTGAAAGTTTAATTTAACCTTAATTGTCTTGACGTTCAACCAATAAACGTTTTTCGTTCCTTAGGTTTCCGACCACTGGTCTTGTGAATAATGTTGTTCTCTTTCATTACTCTCGTGTATCGCAGAAGTAATAAAACATCTGAGAATAAACTATTGAGGGTATGCTGTGGTGCTAACCCAGCAATGAAAAGAATGCTTAATTATTAATTGACGTCTTTTCTCTCGTGCCTTACAAGATACACACGGTAACAAGCATTCGTGTTTCACTATTTTTACGTTTAACACGTACACAGTCGCATCCCGTAATTTTGTTCGTATGTCCGTGGGTACATGAATGTAATGACAATTAATAAATATCTATGAAGAATAACCGGAAATTCCAATACGAATCTCAAGTGCGATTCATCATCCATCCAGCGATGCATAAAAAATGTCATCGACGACTCAACAATCACGTTTCGGGACAATATAAATCAGCGCTATCATCAGATTAAAACTTTCCATATCGACGATAGATCGGCACGTTCGGATTTCAAGGCCATTACACAGCAGTTCGACAATTTGAAGAGAACGCCCGTGACTTGGCGAGAATTACCTACTCATTGATTAGTCACCCGCTTTCCTTTATAAATAGCCACTCCTCTAGTTAATACTCGTCCGCTTATTTCCAACTCTCAGTCGATCAATCGCCTGACAGCAAGTATGCAAAAAGACTATGGGTGCAACTTGTTGGAACCGAAATCTAACGTCTTGTGATAGCGGTCTTCCCATTCCCACCGGTTGCTTCATATCGGTTCCTTTGAATTTTTTCCTCCTCCTTTTCCCACAAGTGAAATACTACCGTTTTGATCACCCAGTTATCGCAAACAATCCATAAAGACGTATCCAAAATCAATCAACCACATTATAACACTCACACAAAAAACAATCCATAAAGACGTATCCAGGAAGTCAGTGTTGAGCCACCACGATACGCCTATTCATGGACCCATAGGGATCGGGTATGTGTGGTACCTGGAGTACTGACTTCCTATTCCGAGGGCACGGATTCGAATGCTAGCAGCGGCAGAGGTTTTGCCAAGTTAAATCCTGATAGCTACTCAGTTCCATGTGAAAAGCACCGCAGGAACTAAACTCTGTTCGGTGTCATTAATTAACAGAAGAATAAATACGACGCTGGGTTCCGGTCCACCCTTTCTCCATTCCTAAGGGTTGCCATAAGGCAGAGGAAATATTTCAGGGCATCAATACGTCATAATTTCATATAAATGACGCATATATGTGGTTGTAGGTATTTATAATTTGCACATTCAAACACAACATGAATTAGAATTAGCAAGCTTGTTATCTAGCATAGCTCAACATTTTGAGATGAAAATAATATTCTGAAAAATGTACAACATTTAGTAATTTTTTAGAAAAAGAGTGGAGCGGGAAAGCGATACAGCTCCGTAGAATACGTCAAAAGGGGCCGCCGCGCCGCCGTGACGGAATCTCTGAAGGGAATCCCGGAAAGCAGAGTTCCAGAAGGCGTACGCGCATTTGGGAATCGCGTTATACGCGTTTTGTCGAAGCACAAGGGTGCTTTTTCGAGGACTACTAAGGATTTGTACCGATTAGTTCAATAAAAAACTTTAAATTAATTCAGTCATTCTACTTTTAGATCCCAACCTGTAAGTGCAACAGAATTTTGAGGTAGCTTACTTTAAAAATTCGTGAAATTAGCTGATTTTTTATAATTAAGTCAGAACTTCGTTTAATTAAGTCAGAACAGACGCTTTTTTACACATCGAAATTCAGGATAATCCCGCTTTTCCAGGACGTATGACAACCCCATCCATTGAACAAATAATTCTACCAATAACAATGAACCCCACATAGCCATAATGATCCAGCCAGTCGGTCGTTTACCCAAATAAGTATGACTAGTTAATGATCTTCATTCATGAAACGTCGAATGATGGACGTCTCTTCATTTCTGAAGCTGACTCTGATGGTGAGTTCCGAGGTAATGAACGTGAGTTCCATTAATTCCACTCTAAAAAGGTTTAAGTTAACATACTTGGAATTTCTATAACCAAATCTTGCTGCACGACTTCATATTCTTGAATGATCAAGGAAACAGTTTAATATTACACTTTGTAAAAACATGGAATGCAAGCAGTAGGAACGGCGAATCTTTGTATCACCGTAGCAACAGTAGATTGCCATAATGTTTCCATTATAATGCTATGATTTAGGTAATTTAGGAAAATCATTGATTTGCAAGAGTCGAAACTCTGCGAGCATGAAACGTGACAAATCCTCTTTCTATTCTTACTGTAAATTTCTTCACCGAAAGAATTATACATTAATTTCCCGTTTACATCACAACCAGGGGCGGCGTGGCCAGGGCGGGAAGGCGGGTACCCGGGCCCTGATTTGAACGTAAATAAAATAAGACGTTTATCGCATCGAAAGTTCTTATGTCGATTATATATTATTTGCAAACCTTTAGCCATTGACGACCTAAAACGCGTTTTTAACGCACAAATTTTTTCGGAAGGGTGAGGGGGGTCACCAAAACCGGGCCCCTCTGGACGTACAGCGACCCGGGCCCCACCCACGCCGCCCCTGATCACAACTATAACCCTAGATGGGGCAGTTCCTTGATGAAAAGTAAATGTCCGCAGATGATAAAAGAGCACTTTAAATACTTGAAATTTTAATAATTTAGAATATCCAAAGTGTTTTCTATTTCAATAAGTACTTAACATGTCCCTCCCTCTTGCAATTTACCTGATAGGCATGGCGTCAATATATGCGCAAAGCGCCGCACAGTGTTGCAGACGTTGGAAAAGTTGGCCAAAATATGAAATTCTGTATAAAATTATTCCAAAATTTATATTCGGGAGGTTTCGAGGACGCTAATCACGAATCTGAAGTCAACATTTTAAAATTTGCAAAATTGCAAATAATACGTTGAAAAGGTAGGCGCGTCGGCCTCGTAAGCAAAACGTCGCGGGCTCAATTCCCGCCTCGTGGACGTCAGTTGTGTTAGCTCAAGGTTTAAGGTGTTAGTTTATAAGGTCCAATTTAAACTCAGCTGTTGGAAAAACTATAAATCTACGTCTACCGTCGACGAGGCCATTCGTTAACGAGTCGTACTTTTGATGAAAATGAGCATTTCAAGACATTCCATTTGGTGTACAAATTTTTAGTTACGTTTATCTCGTGGTTTTACGTTAAATTTCCGTTTAAAGTTTAAAAAAATAGGCGTCACTCACGAACTTGATAGCTTTTATTGACTCAATTTTTCGCTTGCATCTGAAGAGCTTGCGACTCACAGGCCGTGCTCGTTCTCTGGCATGTCTTGAGAATTCTACTCGCGTCATCCGGAACCGTCCTGCAGAATAATAAAGATCATTATCAGACGAGATCACATACAAATTTTTACCATTTTTAGTATCGGAGCGATGTCAATACAAAAAATGTGCCATGGAAGTTATCATCGAAACACTTAGAATAGCCCGGGAATCGAATCTGAATTTTCCAGCAGCGAGTCAGGTTTGTTAAATCAGATATACCTCTGGTCCGTCTTAACTCGAAAAAAAATCCAAGATATTTCCGCGAACAAGGTAACGATATGATTTTTCGCGATGAGTTTTATCAAAGTGGCGTATAAACGTACACCCGAGTGCATACAACGTCTCCGGAATTACTGTTTTAATGAGTAAGGTTATGTCATAAAGCAATTATAAAAAAAGTTTATGCCGGCAGTCTTCCATAATCGGAGAACTTGAAAAGGCTTCCGTAACGCAGCGGCTTAGCTTATCATTCAGCGAACGTCTGCATGGATTTCCCATCGCTTTCACTTGTGGGACACAAGAAAGATCGAAAGGTCATGCATTTTCTTGACCCTGGAACTGAATCTAATCATAGTTGGAAGATCATCTCGCGACCCCGAAAGTCATGAGAATCTTCGTCTCTGTGGTGAACCTCCCTCTGATATATAGACCGAAGGCTTTCGGGAAAGCGGATTTTGCAATATCATGGGCGAAGAATTTAGGTGACCCCATTGCATTTCCCCAATCCGAATTCTATTTCCCGTTGATCATTTTTGGTAACGACGTCAGCAAAAAACAAAGGAGAGATTAAGGTCGTGTAAAAGAGTATATGTGAAAAAACTCAATAAGCTAAAATAGGCTTCAACATCTAAGTCAGATGGCTCTCAAACATAAAAAAATGCGTAGTTCCACAGGGGACATATCAACTGCCTTGACCGGGACTCGAACGCTCTATATCGCGCCGGGTGCTAGCCGGTTAACCCACCGAAGAGTCCTTACCTCCGTGGATTTTTTAGGGCTTTAAAGGAAGAAGAATTGAAGAAAACTACTGTGGAATTTTGTACTTATAAATCCTTGCGGATGACTGAAGGAGGGTCCTTGTTTGGTTAGGCAACATCTCGAGTACGCCGCGAGCTTTTGAGACCCTGGAAAGGAAGGTTTTAATGCTCAAAATAAACAAAATATAAAGGTAAGTGAAACTCTGTGATGAAAACAGCAAAGAGGGAACAGAGAGTGTAACGCAGCTGATGGAATGACTATATTGGGAGCCACTACTGACCCGGAGGCAAAGGTGCCAGACTATGACTTACTGACTTACTCCCATGGCCAACTATACGCAAGCTGGGATTTGGCCTCACCCACGATTGAACTCCATCTTTTTCTGTCTATTGCTTCATCCAATGTTCCGCCCAGCCGGTTGCTATCTGACTCGACTCCATCCCACCACATTAGTCTCGGTCTTCCAGGCATGCTCTTCGTCCTTCTGGTCTTCCACGGCCTACCCCCTAAAGTAGGTAGTGTACCCTGCTCACTTCACATAACGTGGATAGCCCATCTCATTCTCCTTCTCATTCCCACGCTTCTATATCATGCTCTTTGTAAAGATCTCTAATTTCCTTGTTGTGCTTAATTCTCTGCCTCCCGTTTTCAATTGTGGGGCCAAAGACTTCTCCCAGGATTTTTATTTTCAAGTATAATAAGTTTTCTTTCTTCCTTCTCGTTAATTATCCATGTTTATGAACCATACAAAAGCACTGGGCAAATTATTGAGTGGTATACTTTAATTTTTGTCTTTTGTGATATTAACTTCGAGCTTAGAATCTTGTTACACACATGCATACAAATCCCACACCTCTACGGTTAAGACTACTTGACAAAATGCAGACCACGCGAGTTCCCACGTGATGCGGAGGACATTAATTTAGCTACACATCATATCTCTATTGCTGATAGACGTGAAAAAATAAGAGAGACACACACTCCCAAACTGATAGGTACAAACATTCTTACAAATTGCCACAGAAATAAATCGGCCTGGACCGGGATTCGAACCGTTGTCCTTTGGCTTGCCGGACCAATGCGCAGACCACTACGCTACCCAGTCCAGGCCGCACTGGCCCCATAAGCCAAAGGTCCAAGGTTCCATCCCCGGTCCAGGCCGATTTTTTCCTGTGGCAATTTCTACGTTATTCCATCGCTGTATTTGCGGCAGGCATGAATATCTTCACAAAAATTCTTTCTTCCCTCAAGCCTTTAGTGATTATAAACGAAAACAGGGCGAGACACCCCGTTAACCTACAATTCACTGTCACGACCTCCCTTTCCCATGGTTTGTGTCCTAATACCAACTGCCTGCGGCGGATCGAGGGTAGTATGCAAATTTAGAAACATTTATAAGCACACAAACCGAAAAACTCGACCGACGAGTCGAAACTAAGCAAGTGGCCGACTTGCGAAATTCACAAAGAAAAAATCATTCGTTGGGACTTGGATGGGAACCCAGATGCCTGTATTTGCACTGTGGGCTTGAACCAATGAAACCACCTACACGTCCTCTTCCAAAGCGAATTCCCTGCCAGGTAAAAGAAAAACAATTCATCAAAATAGCTGTGCTTGTCAGCAGCGCTTTCTTCGCGTTTATGTAATCACAAGTTTGCAACCTTCTCAGATCATGAGATAAACAACCGACAGGCATGACGTAGGCATCCATCCCGTCACGATCCTCTCACTTCCGAGGTTTAAATACGGATGGCTAACAACATTTTACGTAACCATACCCAGCCAACAATCCTCCGTCGCTTAATACTGGAGACATTCGGAATACATCTGAGGGAAAGGAAGTGTCTCATCTTGTTATCCTATTCATCTAGGTCGAAACTCTTCCACAATACTGATATAAATTGAAATCGCCAGCCCTGGAATCTATGAGGAAGAACCTGAGGGTGACTTATAATGAGGTGCTCAAGCTGTCATTGCTATCTACTGATGCACAGATTTAATTTAAAAGTAATAGGAAAATCTCAGATAACTATTACAGCTAATAATACTTCACTGAAGTTTTCGTGGTCATTATGACTATATTTGCACATAGACCTCGCGTACTTTTGCCGGATGTTACGCAAATAATATGTTATTTGGGTAAAATCCAACCAAAATGACGCGTGGTACATCCGATCAATAGAAATAGTCAGCTGAAAATTACGAAGAAGTCATTCCTCAAGCTAAAGCATCAGACGATTTTAATTCAGTTTACATGCCTAATGAATAAAGCCGCACGGTCAAAATGTTTGTTGAAAATTTGACCAAAGGGGTTTGAGTATCGTGCGACAGGCAAAATTTGAATCAAATCCAATTTTATTCAAAACTCCATCAAATTTTTAGTTTAAAAAATCGGAACAAACTGGATGGAAGAGATTTATTAAATGACCAAGGAATCAATCACAGTGAATATAATTTCAAAATGGCAATTTTTGATCTCACATATAAACCATTCAGACTCCTCGCCATAAATAATGCGGTTTGAGTCTGTTCGAACTGATTTTGGGTAGGCTTTTGCTATGGGTATATATAAATAAAACTAAAAGATACCACAAAAATACGGCTAAAGCGTGTAACAGAGACGAGATGGTATCGCTAATTGAACTGCGTGATGTTCAAGAATTTATTTTATGTTAAGCTCCGAAATAAATAATACCGGAAGGAACCCCTGAATGCTTAACGGAGGAAGTAGAAATACTGGAACAACAGGTTACAACTACAATTCAATTTTCGTACTTTAAGTTTGTTATTCTTCGCGGTAACAAATGAATGCACATTACATCGACAGCTGGTTCCGCCGTTCCGGATTCCGCCACTACGTAAAATTTGAGCAAATGGGTATTTTTCGAAAGTTGCCCACGATTGATATAAATTCAAAATGTTTTATCAAATTTTCTAATAAGAATAAATATGAAATATTTAGTTTTTCCCAGCGCATAACGTGAGTGAAGCTAGATAAAATGAGTCAACTTCACCAGGCATAATGTGCTAGGACAAAACTTAACTTTGATCATGACAACGGTTTTAATACCATTCAATTTTCATGTATAATCCGTTTTACAAATTCAGGGAGAAACCACGCTTTAAAGCTCAAATGTTCACCGAATAAAATAACAGAAAAATTAAGAAACTCGTGCTAACTTGAAGGAACATCACACGTAGGTTTAATTTTAACCTCGTGAGGTAGGCGATATATTTCGAATAATTTAGTGTAGGCTAAAGCAAAATGTTTTTCGTATGCCTTCAGTTTCATTTTCTTAACTAAAAACATTTCAATTTCAAGCTACGACAAACGCATTTGACTCAGTGGCGGTGTCGTATGTGATTTAGCCAGTTAAGTCACCGAGGCGTCCTTCACCCCAAATTCACACGATATAAGAATTCCTCGGTAGCTTAACTGGCTAAGGCACTCAGCACGATAGTTTATGCGAATGTACGACAGCGATTGTTTACGTTAAATGTCACGTTTCTTCATTTCATCCAGATGAGTTACAAGAGAAGAAATGAAGGAAAGGGAGTATTTCAATCTTAGTCACTCTCCCCTCAAGCAACCTTCATTACATTTGCTCCTTCTTCAATACTAGACCAGAAGCAAGTTCTTCTTCGCTTAATACCAAGATTGTCCGTCAATCGTCTTCTGGGTCTTCATACCCTTCTTTTACCAATAAAATTAATCGTCGACGGGCTTACTTTGTGGAACTTTTCCATGCTTGGAAATAAATAAACTTTGTAGTTTATTAATTAAAATGTTAACGTGTGGAAAACTACAAAGCTTCTTCTACCAATTGGTAAGTTGTTTCGAGTAATAATTAAAGTCCTATCGTAAGGCCGTTCCAGTCATTTTTTCTTTGCTCACCCAGTCAACAATATTTTCTATCTGACATACTCATCTAAAATTGTCCTTTCTTTCATGGTCTATTAGGGGTTTTCCTGTAATTCTAAGGAGTACTCTTTGTTGTCTCCAAACGCCACTTCATGGTAGTATAAAAACTAAGGTTTTGGTTTCTACTGTACTCAATTCGTTTTTCCAGAGAGTGTTATTCAGGAAACCAAGCATTTGACAAGGTTCCTCACTAAAAACTAATATTCAAATTAAAATTGTGAGGGATAAACGAAAAAAAGAGTGAATGGGATACGTGGTGTTAACCTTCCGCAAACAAAAATTAGTAATCGACGGCTCTATTTCCAACATGATTAGAGTGACAGACTCTCAAGGAAGCGTGATAGGCCCCCTCCTCACTCCTTATTAATATATACGACATATACTCGGGAGTAAGTAGCAAAATTAGGCAGACGATACTGTCATCTACCGAGAAATGGCCACATATACTAACTTTGAAGCTCCCTCATCGCAGTTAAACAACATTTACTCGTGGTGTTTCGTGTGGGGGCTCCAAGTCAACCTAAGCACTGCAGTCCACTCCTTACGAAAGAAGTTACACCAACGCCATATCTATCAAGTGGGAGGGGTAAATATAAACGAGTCAGATGAAGTCAGATACCTGGGAATCACCCTGACTGCAGACATAACGTAGGAGAAACATCTGCAGCGCTGCATTAAATAAACTAGGATTTATCAAGCGAATAGAAAGAAGGTTCCCCGATGGGAAAGTAAGGGGGAGATTCTACCCTCTTACTCCTTATTTATACAAACGACATTTACTCTGGAGTAAGTAGAAAAATTAGACTGTTTGCAGGCGATACTGTCATCTACCGATGTAATGTGCTCTAATAGCACTTGCCAAATTACACGGAATTTTATAGAGCCTCTGGTTAGGCCACATCTCGAATACCCCGCGAGCATTTGGAACCGTGCACAAAAGGATTTGATTTGCGGAGTGAATAAGATACGAAGAACACAAGAAGCCGCTTACAGGCTTAGGGCCGTATTTATAGTCGTTACCTAGCAGTCCCCTTATCCATCCCCTACCCAGCAGGCCCCTTGAATTGTGCGTCCTATAGTCAAAATTAAGGGAGCTGCTAGGTAGGGGATAGATCTGGTAACTAAGGACTACAAACGGCGGGAAATGGAATTCGCAGCTCAAATGTTTCAGTGGTGACGCTCGTGATCAACATGGATACGGATAAATAAAGAGCCAGACGCAGCATGAAAACTGTTAAGATGGCCGCTCGACGTGCAATAGCATCAACGATGTGGAGAAGAAGATTTTGTGTGACCTGGTGTAGAAACATAAAGATATAGAGGAAAGTAAGAAAACGGACGCAGTTTCCTGCCACAAGAAGAAGAAATTGTGGGCAAAAATATGCTGCGAGTGTATATGAACATCCTTGGAATGAGTCTGGCGTCACATCAGATATTTATCGATTAAGAGCAAATCTTACCGTTGTTTTATTAACACCAAATCTTCGAAATTATTAATTTAAGGCTACGCACGTTCATTAGAGTCAGTTTAGTTGTATCTGTCGTGTTATTTTTTCGATAAGGGGGCCCCTGGTGGAGAATGCATCTCCTGCCAGAATGGGGAACATGCACTATTTTTTATAACCACTTATATCCGAAGGACACTATCTAAAATGTATCTAGCGAAAATTTCACCGATGGCAAGCGGTTTTTTACTGAGATATTAGTCTTTAAAAATAATTCTTTCTCGCCAGCTTGAAAACACTACGTCATCGGGGAATGGACGCGTGACGTCACGGAACGGTAACGCTAGAGATTGTTGTTTACCTTCAGACGAGAAAGTAGGCGGATGTTATTGATGGAACGAGCATTTGGCGTAAATGATTGCTTTTATTACATATTTACTGATATTCACTAATCTTACTTGATCATTTCATTTGAGCAGAATGTATCTAAACGAGACAAAACCGGGAAAGGTATATAAATCCTGCATCGTGCCTTGTTGCTCAAATACCTCAACTTCCACGCCGGAAAAGGTTTTTATTTACGTCCCGAAAGACTCGAAGAAGAGGAGAAAATGGTTGATAGCCTGCGGAAGAGACGGTAATTCTCTCTCTAAATTGTCGACGGCTTATTGCTGCGAGGATCATTTCAACGTATGTGCCGGTACCACGTATTGCAAACCTTATTTTTGTGAGGTAAAACATTTTATAACTAAGCCAAATTATGTTATTGCCATGTACTATAAGTTAGAAATTGAAAAACTATCACATTAAAGGCAAAATATTATTTATGAACGGAAAGTTATGACTTGATTTCAACAAAAGTATTATTATTTAAGTATTCTACCGCCTAAGGTACATTTACATGGACCTTGCATACTTCCCTTTTTCAATTCATCCATATATATCCATAAATAGAATGAAAGGGAATAAACCTTATATGAATTGAAAAAGGAAGAATGTAAGCTGAATGTAAACCTACCTAAATATATTTAATACCACTTACGTCTCTAACGTCACAGGGAAAGCAAATTTCCAAGCTTTTAGCGTTATTTATATGCGAGCAGTAACATTTATGGCTTTGAAAATCGTTAGATAACTCATGAAATACCTATTATATCTCACTATTAGTTAATGATTTGTCTGTTACACGTTTTAACCATTAGTTTGCAAACTATAACTGAAAGAGAGTAAGGGTAGGTGTAAGGTTGTAGGCCTCGATGAGATCTATAAAACGCCGTCAACAGATTGGAGGTGAGAATGTTAGTTTAGAAGGTTTCGCCGAGAAACCGGGTCTTCGGAGTTGGGCAATCGCCGTCAATCATGAAAATTTAGGGAGTAAAATAAAGCAAAAAAAAGTTTAAAAAGGTATTGCGATGATGACCCTAAAATTTCGAAAGATGATAGTGAAACTTGCTATGAAAAAAAGAAGAAAAATAATTTCCCCATAATGGATCCGTACTCCCGACCTACCACTCAGAAACCCACATCCTTACCCCTAGGCCACCGATTCCATGTGAGAAAGTGTGGAAAATTAGGGTTATATTCTGCCTTTCTTATATCTGCCTATCATAATTCTCTATTTCAGATGATTGTTTTATGGTTATAGTGAGGTCTATGAAGAAGCGACAGGTATTAATCTTTAGGAAATTTTAATGGCTACACAATGAAATAGTCGAAAAAGGACAGATACTAACCGTTTAGGAGTAATTGACGACTAACCACAGGCTTGCGCGTCCCAGCGGACGAAAAATCCGAACTTGGGGGTAGCAAAACGAAAAATTCATCAAAATTTACGCCATTTCAATAGCTACTAGACGAATTCCTAACATTGGAAATCCGTTTCATACTTGAATAACTACAGACTGAAAGCCGAAATCTACAATACAGCAAATATACTGCTTTGCCATGGACTTCCCTAATATAGTCTTCAATAAAAATGTAGGTAATACGAATAAAGATGTATATCTATTCAATAGAGGGGGAAACATTACGACTGCATGGGTTAAGTTTCGGTAATAAGGAAATTTGAAAATCAATAGATTCAGATTATGAGACACATTGAGTTTGCTACATATTAATGCAAAACTTAACATGCCGACTCGTATTTTTGGCGACTGAAGCCGTTGCGATAATTTAGAATTATTTAGACATTAATCATACTTGAAAGCTGCTGATACTACAAATCAGCTGATATAAGAGAACCGCATAATGTGCCACATGAAAAGTTAGGTATTAATAAAAATATGTGCAGATGATAATTTACCGCAGTCGGTGGATAGTTTATTATATTCTAAAAATAAACATTTATAAATTTATATATTTATATATTAAAACTTAAAGTTTTTCTTATGCATCTAATAGTTTGCTTCCTGCTCGCTTTTACTCCACGCATCTCGGCAGCGACGAAACAATCGCTGTTTTTCAGGAAGGCGGCCACCATGAGTGAGTCAATCATCGGTAAATTATCCGACTGTGCCTTCTTGAATCCCACTTCAGTCATTTCTTCTATCGAGAAATTACCAGAATAATTTTAATAGCGAATTTGCTCCGATAACTTCAACGAGGCGCCTATCTCTGCAGCTGCGAGGACTTCAGTACCGTTCGGTGACGTCAAGCCAATGAGAAAGCGTTTCGAGTCACGTGACTTTCGTCGATTTTTGCTAACTTTTAATTATCATTTTATAGCATTTGTAATTGACGGAGACAGCTTTGGTTTACATATTCGGATTCGTGAGAAAATTCTCTATATTGTGGGATACAGTAACGGGAGAAACAAATTCCATGCATGTTCCCCATTAGGAGAGGCTAAGGGGGTTGCTGGGGGAGGAAATTTGACTATAAATACCGTTTTTGACGAAGGGGCCTGCTAGGGGCTGTGGGACTGCTGGGTAACGACTATAAATTCGGCCCTTAGATTAGTCGAAAACTCCAATCACGCGAGTTTCAGTGAAACACATAGGATATTATTTTAACGCCGCGCTATATCTCTACAACTGACAGGAGTGGAAAAACACACTGCCGAACTGACGGGTGTCCTTCTTCCCACGCACATGACGTGATTATAATAAAAACAGCGTGACACTAAAATAAGACACATCGTTAAAATACAATTCACCCTTGACCTATCACCCCCTCCTTTTCCCAATTCCCTCCCCTTTCATTTCTGGTATACTAATATCCCACGCCACAAGCCTCAGCGGCGGCTTCCTAGGTAGTGTGTAGATGTTAACCGCACAATTCGAAAAATTATATTGAAATCTACGGAAAGTGCAGAAAAAGGTTTATGGTTAAACATAATGCAGACTGCTGTCAAATAATGGTTTGAGATAGAGAGAAAATAAAGAACAAAATAATCAATGCCACATTCTGTAGCTAAGCCTGAAGTAATGGGGAAGAAACTTGGGATGAAATACCCCACACGCCACTGGATACGTCAATGACTACGGCGAGGCTCGTAAGCTTGCCAGCAATATAAACTGAGCTTGCTTACTAACTAAACCAACACAGACTAAGCAATTCATGCGCTGTGATTGTTCTTGAAACATAACTAACAATAAGGATTTTTAAGCGGTAAACTCCGAAAATATGATCAACGTAGAAAACACCTAGGACTCCCATGTCATTATGCCATTAGGACTCATTGAAATAACTTCGGCGCTGCGTGTATGAATTGCCTCGAGAAGGGAAAGTTTTAATATTTAATTAAGCATTTCATATAGATGTAACTTGAATTATGGCAACATCTACTGGCTCTTTATTTAAAACATCTAGTTTGAGCTGATTAATACACTGGCAGTGAATCAGACAATAGTTTCGTGAAAATCCTTTTCTCAGCATTTCATTTGCATTCGGTATTGTCTAGCGAAATTCAGCGCCCAGGGTGACATGGAAACTATGCCTAATCAATGACAAAGACATAATTCATTCCACGAAGGTATTATACACAATCAACAATTGCTATCTAGGAATAAAATCTTCCATCACATAGACTTCGTAATACCTGCTGAGATGAATGGAGTTCATTTGTTATGCCAAGTAATGCTAATGAACGTGCACTAAATGTCTGACTTGATTCCGTAAAGACGTCAATAGCTCTTCGTATCCTACATGATATGCCTGACATCAATTATTCATATAAGGAATAACGAGAGGATATTTATGAGACACCTTTCTCACGTCATTAAGATGTGAAATACCTCGGTAGATTGACTATTTGAACAGTTTACCTAATACTACCCACATCAATCGCTGCTGCGGGACTTAATTTCTTCTAATTGCAACTGAAGTGACTCTTGAAAGTTCCTCCTATGCCATCCCGTGCATTCGTGCTCGATAAAATGATATACCAGCCACTCTTAAGCCACATTGCAGATGTCTTACGTTGCATTATGAAAATATCCCATGAGCCACTGAATTTTTAAGCTCTGTAAAAGTTGGTAATTCACCAGCGTGGATCCAGATAGATAATTTCGTTAATATCAGCATAAATGATAAATCACACATTCCGAATACCTATAGCGCAACTAAATTATGAATCCTTTGTGTTTCAAAATACACACAATGTAGTAGAGTGACTTCGTAATTGGTCATCCTAGAAGTGCACCACACATTCAGAGATTAGGGTGAAAATCATCACATCGAAACTACTTGTCTGATATTAATCATTTAACTCGAACTTTAAATGCTACAGGCATGACTACTCATTTAAGAAGGTACCACCACGAATGAGCCAAAAACGACTACTGAATTACATCTTTTTGTTCTCCTTGTTTAAAAAAATGATGCTTTCACTCATAACGTGCCTTATCTATTAAAAACAAAGTTATGGTACAAAGTATGCAAGTTATTGAAAGCATAAATTTTTATGGGCATTTTTTCATGATAATGCGTTAACTACTACGAAAAATATCGTAAAATCAGTATCTTCTGCAAAAAATGTGTAGCTTATGGGATATCAGAAAAAAGTAATACCAATAGGACGTACTCAGCATTGGTGAGGGTTGATTATACCTCAAAAGATACTCACGGTGCTACATCCTTTAAAAAAATAATATGGTAAGGGGCCTATGTTTTAGTTTAATTCAACTTCCTGGGAGTTTTCAGTTCTTATTTTACAAATATTATGTTTTTAATATAATGGGATATATACAAAAAATAGTATTTTTCTCCTTGATTCACCCATTATCGCAAATAGCACCATGTCATTTCAAATTCAACCTGAGAAAAAATAGCTCAGAAAGGTAAATGAGTGCTTTCGTCCCGCTGGGTCAAAAATCTTTTGATGAAAATGTAGGAAAGTGAAGAACTTGGCTACACTACCAGTGAAGACAGCACTACCAAATGAAAGAAGAAACTTTGCGCATTTAAGAAATTTATAGTTCTTACAGTTGCAACATGGGTTTTTGGAGTTACAGCGTTTCGAAAAATACTAATTTAGGCACTTTTTCACTAGTTTTCGACACCATATTCAGACATTTTCCAACGTACCAGTGGAGGAATACTAATCAATTTCACGTCTAAAATATGTCCTCTTCCCCCTCATTCCAACACGTTTTTCTATAAGTGGCCAGAATATGGATTAAATTACACTTAAGCCATTTTTCGTTGGAACCACCTTGAAGGTAATTACTTATATTGCCAAGTAAATGGTTATTTTCTCCATACTAAACCAAGTTACTCAGTACGATTCAACACTTATTGCACTAACCGACCGAGGTTTCGTCATGTAATTCGTCTGTCAAGGCATTGAAATTGGCATAAAATTCCGAAGCCTTGATCGGTTAATGCAATAAAGTGTGGAATCATACTGAGTATCTTGGTCCAACATGAAGAAAATGAAAGATTTCCACAGGAGACAGTGCCTTATATGAAAAGGTTATTGTTGCAAGGAGAGAAATGGATTATTTTGGAGCTAAAACCTTAGTTTTAAGGAAAAAACGAAGACAATGAGATAATTCAATGAAATACCACATTCTTTGAGCCATTCGGAAATGAAAATTTTCATCCAATTTCTTGAGCGCAAGAATTTTAAAAAGCAAAGGAAGAAACACCTGCACCGAATTAATTATTTTCTTATGGGAAGAAAGATTAAAAGTATTTGTATAAAAACAACCCCATAATTTTTTTCGCGTTTGTTAAAATTTCGAGGATATTGGGTCACTACCCGCATCTGTGCGAAGTTTCCAAGTCCTAGTTCACCAGGAAGTCCTTAAAAAAATAAAAATTATAAAAATATAAAAATTATAACAAACAAATAGACGAACAAAAACATCCACAAACATTCTGCTTTACATATTTAATTATAATTCCAGAAATTTCCACCCGACCCCTCCTTTATTACAGAGATTTGTAATATAGAGTTACGCACTAAACTGTGCTGTACAGGGTTGAAATTTCCTGGAAAACGTTTCTTTTTTCGTAACTAATCGGGTTTGAACCCGAAGGACTAAAATGTTTTGCCATGAGTTGATCCGGGATTTTCAATTTTGCCGAGTGCAATGCTATCTTCTTTTATTCATAAAAGAATACACACATTTGAACGGATTTCTTTCCTCCTTGCTTTAATATTAGGCTACATCTCTAATCCACCTTAAAATAACTTGTTATTATTTCGTTATCCGGTTGAGTATTAAATAGATAAGCAAAGGTTATCGGATGATTGCTATTCTTTCCAACCCCCTCCATGATTGAAACTGTCATTGTTTCCTCCGTTTCAGTGATCCTAACCTGAGTTGGACAGTAGAAATATACAGCGTTATTAATTTTCTTTGATGCGGGAAAATGTGAGCAATTGATATTAGCAGATATTTTAAATGCTAATAGCTCACGAAACAAATTTGATATGGTTAACAATAAATATCTGGCATAAGAAATTGTTCCTCGATATAATTCTGTAATATTTTTCATTTTCGCACTCTGTTAATAAAATAGAAAATTAAATGTATTAATTCCTAGCTGTTTTCACTAAATAATTAAAGAAATATAAAATAATTTTATAGTTAAATTAGAATATTCTTATCCTACGGTGAACTAAAGAGTACAAAAGATGAAGAAAAGATATGAAAAAGGGTTGTTTGCAAATGTATGAAACATTACCTGACTCTTATCTTTTACTTGCGTAAATGGCAATGATAGTAACTTTAAATGCCGTTAACACATTCATGACTTTTAATTCAATTATTTGAAATGCTATCACACTACCCCCTGCGAAATCCTCAATGAAAATCCAATAGAATATCTTATGAAGGGTGCATATATATTAATGGTTTTACTTCATCCAATATTGTTTGTTTTCAAAAACGTTTTGCTGTTATCAAATTCTTCACAGCATAATTGAATGACTAAGCTACTTAAAGGAAAGACGAAACCCCAGGGACGGTATCAAGAGGATGGAAACAACAAATAATATCAAATAAGGAATTGCATTACTGAATTGCACTGAAAATGAAAAGAGTAACGGAGATTATTTACTGTAGTGAATCGGTTCTCGTGATTATATGTATTTCTGAAAAATGGATACCGACTTAAGGTTATTAATTATAACTATATGTTTCCAATAATAATTCAGAACCCTAATATTACCAACATTCATAAAATAATGCATGCGCAAACATTGCGCGAGTTCTGCTAATATAAAATATAAAAAATTGTCACTTCCACATTATATTAGTATTTATTTAGCAAGAATATTTTTGAATGTGTTAAATATTTTAGCTCTCACAAAATCCCATTGAATGCTAGTTTATTTGCAAACACTTGTTATTGAGAACTTCATTCTTTGAGGTTTCCCAAACAAATGCAATTATGTCATGCCTATAATTATTACTTGGTGTTATTACTGAAAACAGCCGTTTTTTATAGTATACTCCAACGGATAAATAAGCTTTATTATCCTTATTGTATAAGGATCCCGCCTATATAATGTTCTCATATTTAAGATTGCCAGCAATTTATACCTTCAATTAAATAAACGTGACTTGCGCGCAATTCCGCAAGATTCAACGTGGAGCGATACCGAAGAGAGAAAACTTTCCGGCCCGTCATATTCAGTCCGCCAATCGTAACTACTTGGAATATATTCAAAAGTCACGTTGAATTCCGCAACTTTACGGGTTTTTTCGATCAATCAGAACGATGAATCGATTAATTTTTTCTTCAGCAAGGTGCTTCAATATCAAATGAAATGAAATAAAACTCGTTTCTTGCATTACATGCCTTACGTGAAAAATAATGCTTCTTTATTTGCATGAAAAAGAATAGTTTCTTCCAAGGAGTTAAATGAATGTCACTTCATTACACAAACAGTTTACTCGATATCGCACATTACTTTCAATTAAATGAAGTTGAAATTCATCGATAATTCAAAAAATTCTAATACATTAATCGAGCAGAAATACAAAATTATGGTGATAAATTTTTCCACCACTTCGAGTATACGAATACCGTAAACGTCGAAATCAAATATTATTGGAAGTTCTGACGGAGCTCATAGTTTTTTCGGCCATCAATAAAAAAGAGTATAGCAACGAGAGACATAATTAAATGCACAACATTCCAAAATACAACCATATAATACAACTGACTTCCATGAATGACCGAATTTATTTTTTTAAGACAACTCTCGAAAGAGTTTGCCGTTAATATTGAGCTAGGTGATAAATGAAGAACCAAAAATTAATATAGCCTTGAACAGTACATTTAACGTCAATTCCTCATGTTGACTCGGCACAAGGTATTTTCAAAGTTTTATTTTTTCTCTTAAGTAAATTGTTACCAGCTTTGAAAGCTGGGTTTGATGTTCAAATTTCATAAAACCTCCTAGAAAACGTATCACCATATTTAAGAAAATCTATGGCTCCTATAGATAGACTATGGTGCTTTTTTCAGAAAGTGAAGATCACACTGTCTTTTGAGGCTACCGTGATTGATCGAAGACTACTAGGCCCTACTGGGAGTGGCAAACTAGTATCGCATCAATTATGAAATCAAGTATTCAGCCAGTATGATAGCGATTACGCTTGTTTATTATAGCGATTACCCACCGGCTTGTCGGCAAAGATTTATGAGCATAGCAATCGGTTGGAGGCTGATGAGTCAAGCGCATAGTTGGGATTAACTATTTAAAAAATTAACGATTAAAATTAATCGTTAAAAATGTTGTCAACTATTTAACTTAACCCTCTATTTTTAAAAGAGTTAACTTTTGATCGTTAAAATTACACATTAACTGATATAAAACTAGCTTCTGTTAATTTTTGGCGAATGTCGATCTGTTCGAATTTGGGAGCAAGGCTTGCCCAACAGACAAAGGGGAAACGGTGTCTAAGATTGCAATATAGCTGGGTAGTTGTGCAAGAATGCAATGAATAGGACCAAACATATACATCCGAACAGAAGCGGGATTGAGTGGAGTGACCGCCAGAGTTTAGGAACAGTGAGACCAAGAATAAAAGTCCCTCTAAGATGGATGCATTTTATTTTTTCAAATTTGAACACCAACCGACTTCAATCAGTCAGGAGACACTTTCCACCGCCGATGCGGAAGCAGTGAGATATTTCCACGAGTGTAGAAGTGTTTATGAACTCTCAAGCACTATGAGAAATAGTTTTATCAAGCACAACACTGGCAGCAGCAACATCGGTGCTATGAGAAAGGATGCTTCCAGTGCTGCAGCCGGCTTCTCTTTTCAGACAGGAGAGGACGGATGTCCGAAACAAATTTTTAAATGAGAATTTAATTAAAGTTTAATGACTTTTAAAGTAAAAGCTAAATTAATGCTTCTTGAGTTTGAAGTTTGTATTTATCCCAATGGTGAAAAATAGCTTTTAAGAGTTACTATTTAAGAGTTACTTGAAAAAGTAACTTTTAACGTAAAAGTTACTTTATTTAACTTTAACCAGTTACGTTTTCAGAAAAGTAACTTTTAACTTTAACTAGCTACTGTTTACAGAAATTACCTTTAACTTAAATCAGTTAATTTTTTGTAACTTTCCCAACTATGGTCAAGCGCTTCCCATCCTCCAACCTGTGCCACGACGCGGCACAAGGGCTTGACCACGGAAGGAATAACGGTGGCCTGTTGCTCTCTCTCTGGGTAAGGGAGAGCAGCACCTGGATCGGACCATCGCCTTCCGTCGACCAAAGAGGCTCTGGTTTCCAGCTCTAAGGCGTGAAGAAAGACACTCGAAATAATTGCGTTTGTCTGACCACGCCTTGAGTGATCAAATCCCAGGTTTTGTGACGGGATCCGCTCATCCTACATGATGCTAGGGTGACAAACATTTCGGCCCTTCCTACATTCCCCCCAGCTGGATAACCGGGTAGAATTTATACTGGGAACCGGCCGGATGGGTTTACCCCGACGTAGTAGTTGCGTCATTATCAGATCCTACTTGGAACTGCAAACTAGTACCGCATCAATAATGAAATCAAGTTTCAAGTAGCTCAGAAATCAAGTTTTTATACAAATAGCTCAGGCAGCATTACGCTTTTTACCCATCCATTATCGTGTGAAACGGGCTTCAAACCCACTATGGAACCTTGGCTGCAAGAAGAGGGTTTGGAAACCGTGATCCTCCACTCCTATGACTGGTGGACTTGTATCCTCCTCCACCAGCCGAGAACTTTGACAACTCTATCGGTGTGCGAAAAAGAAAATTGGAAAATAAGCACCCACATAGAGGAGACCAGAGGGATAGTTGGGGTCCCAGTGCACTATTCGGTAAAGCACCGGAATTTCCGAGCCTCGACAGTGACGTAATTTTGATGTTTCAGCCTCAAAAATTCCAAACAGGCCATGTCCTATTTGGAATTTTGTCGGGAGCCTTGTCGTCATACCCATGGATTAACCAAGGTTCGAACGTTTCGAGTCTTTACTGAATAAGGCCCCCGGTCCGTATGTCGCAGACCCCAATTCCGCTTGTGCACAGCTGATAGAATAATAATACTTGCTAATACAGCTAATATAATAATAATACTCCCTAATACTTGAATCCTTATCTATAACCTAGTACTAACAGCATGCCGTGCATGTTTTCTACATAAGTCTTGAGTCTCTGTCCACTTGTGTAGTTGCAAAATACATATATATTAACGGTCCCTCTCCATTATGATAATATATGTAGTGAAGTAGTGCATGCTTGTGAGGCTTCGCCTCGTGACAAGCATTAGTGATTTATGCTAATGCATAATTAGTCGTAGTTACACTAACTTTAGAGTATAGTGTAATGCATGTTGGTGAATACTCACCCCCTGCCGCACACCCCAGAGGTGGCTTGCAGGGTATTTTGTAGATGTAGATGATAGAGCACTTATTGTCAGCCAAAGATAGAATGGTCCTAGGACCAAAGGTAGCAGAAACCTTTTCCGGATACTTTCACTAAATAAAAGCATTAACGGTGACATTTTCTTGGTGACAGGTGCTCGTGGTGAAGCGCAGTTGACCAAGAAAGAGGAACTGGGGCGCCCGCCATCCCCCCCGGCAACGAACACGTGAAACTCGTACACCTTCGGGCCTAGCCCATCGTGAGCTGAAACCTACAACAGCCCAAGGTTAATAAATACCGGGATTCTGAAGTAGGATCGAATTGATTAAGTGCATAAATCCACCACGAATAAAACCATTTGACATTACAGAAATTAGAACTCGGTTCATTCAATTGCGGTTCAGGTGTCAGGGCTTTACACGATCGAGTCGGTGATTTTTTCATGAAAAAATTGATGACTTTGTTATCAGATTTTTTATCCACGCTTGCTGCTGGTCATATCATTTGTGGCAATTTCTCGATGAATACGGACTAATTCATAATTCATCTCTTTTCAACTTAAATATTTTATCTATATTGGGATGACTCGAATTCAAATTACATCGCGTTCCCTATCGCTTAGGCTCTTTCCTCAGTTGCATCGAATGAGGAACATCCATTAAATTTATACCTCTTAGTTTAGTAGTGGACGTGATAAACATTTTTTTTACAAACGCAAATATACAAGCGTATATACCCGTGTGTACAAGCGTCAACTGCAGTCACTAATAATAGCCTTTAAAAAGAGCATGAAAATTTTAAGTCAAATGATCCGACACGGCATCTGACAATGAGTGGTGGTCTGACGTCACTGCACGATATCGCATCTCTGCTTGTCGTATATTCCGAAAAAGGTCGAACCATACCAGCTCGCAGTCTTTCACAGTGGAAATTTTAAAAAATTATCTTCATCTAATAATGATTAAACTAGCAGAACTTCACCTGAAAATACATCGGAGTACTGGCAGCAATACCGTTCTGTGACGTCATGCGCAATATTCCAGCTGAATGCCGCAGAGTTCACGTAAGTTTTAACAAGAAATAATTTTCATAAAACAACGTTATCTGTCGACAAAATGTTCATCTACATCTACATACTACCCCGCAAGCCGCCTCAATAGGCGTGTGGCGGGGGGTGTTAGGACACCAGCCGTTTACATATAAAAAGGAAACGCTCTAAAGAAATTACGCCTAGCAATTATTATTATAGTCCCTTATTGTTCGGGGGAAAAACGAATTCCCATACCTATCCGTTCGGAAAAATATCTCTCTTGATTTATCGTTTCTGTCGGACCTGGAAATATAGTGGGGTTCTAATAGGATGTTCTCCGTGTCGCTCTGAAAGATATCTATTCTCAATTGTTCAAGCAATCTAAGCCTAGCGCGCAGCCTCCGAGTCTCTAGCGGCTCCCAGCCTAATTCGTTTAACATCTGTGTAACGCTGTCTGTACGCCCGTAGCAGTTTTTGACGAATCGCGCAGCTTTCCTTTGTATTTTATTAAGTTCCCGGATTAAGTCTTTCTGCACCGGATCCCATATGCTAGCTTCATATTCAAGGTGTGGACGGACGAGTGCGAAATAGCACCTCTCTTTTACTTTTTCATCTGAGAATCTTCCCACAATACGCTTGACGAATCCTAGCTTCTTCAGAGCTCTGCCACAAATATTTCTTATATGTGTTCCCCACGATAGGTTCGAGGTTATCGTAACTCCCAGATACTCCCAGATGTTGGTCACATTCATTGAATAATACGAAATTCTCATGGGTATAAGTAGCCCTTGAAAATAATTCATGCTCCCCATTATGGAACAAACTTTGACAAGTCGTCAACCCGAGTAGAAGTCGATGTGGTGCGCATTTTCCCTTTCGTTTGTCCACAGAACAAATTTACTTTGCTGCCTAAGTTACATGAATACTGTCAGAGCACGCATTTGGATTACAGCCTATTCTATTCCAAAGCTAAGTTATATTTAGCGACGCGATCTGGATGCTAATCCTTCCGGAACAATATAATCCGGGCGTAAAGTCACGTTGCTCACACGTTTTACACGGTACCAATTCCACGGCTGAAAATCGAACTAAATTCAGTATACATACTCCAAATTGGATAGGTACTGAAAGTCTCGGATGAACCCTTCCGTATATGATCCAACTCTCCGTTTCAAGTTCTGACCGGCGCATGCGCAGAAGCTACTGTGTGCGTTCTAATTGGCCATGCGTACATAATTAACGATTTTTGTATTTTATAAAACTCAGCTTTTATACTTTCAATTTTAAGGAAGCTTCCCTAATCCAGGAGCACATTTTACGAGTACTGAAAACTCACCACACACGTTATAACACCGCTTCGTGATGAAAACAATGTTTAATTGATTCTAGCTCCGTCGCCGGTATTTCCTTGAAACAAGCTACTCACCTCTGATTAGTTGTCGGATGCGAGACGAGGAAGTAAAACAAGTACCGCACACATTTTCAGTTTTCTGAAAATCTAATTCAACTTATTAATCTATAACGATGGAGCCTTTTGCAAACTACGATTACTTAAGCATTCTGAATTTGTTTCGATTCAACGCACAAAAACGTGTTGTGTCAAACGGGCTTGGGTGCCTCCGGATGAAAAACTAAAATGTATGATTCATTCTGTTCAAGTAATTCCATCATATAGGAGCAAGGAAATAGTAATGGTAGAAATTTCCAGAAAGAGAAAGTTCGGGCTAAATTTGACGGAGGAGGGTCATAAAATGGACCAGGTGAACCGGTTCACGTATCTAGGAAGTACCAATTTTGGAAGAAAAGTGGTGCAGTGGGAAAGACGTAAAGGAGCCGAATTGCACTGTCACGGAATCATAAACAAAACATAATCAGCTAGTAAAGGTCGTTATATACGAGGCAATTTATTGCTTAATTTGATTTACCAACAGAAATGGCGAGGACGCGAGCACGGAATTAGAGCAGGGGCTCATTTTTCCATTTGTCGTTAATGCATTTGCGCATGCACTCTTGCATTTCACTGCTTTGCACGACGCAATTTTCAATGCACATCCATGCACACATCAGATTGTGCAATCTGATGTGCCTCGTGAAAAACGACCATAACACAAGTAAGGAAGCACTTTTTCAAAACACATATTCGGAGTGAAGCATGGACAAAAACAGCAGGAGAGCAAAGGAGATCGGAAGCAGTGGATATGTGGTGTTACCGAAGAATGATGGAGATTAAATGGACGGAAAGAATCACTAACCCACGAAGTCCCACGAAGAGTTGGAGGGTAAAGAGGTATACCTACATTGAAAACTGAGAAGATAGAGAGACAAACTTATTGGACAAATTTGACGACACAACATTCCATTGAAAGCAACAAAGGAAGGAGAAATGAATGTGAAGAATTTCAGACAAAGATCAAGAATGGAATACCTCAGACAAGTTATGAAGGACGTCAAAGAGAACAATTATGTACCTATAAATGTAAGTGTTGGCGAGTGGAGTAGAGAGCTGGAGCAAACCAATCTTCGGATTGATGATGATGAAAGAAAGAGAATATCTGAGAGGGCCGTGAGCAAAAGATTGAGGAGGTATTAAGCTGCCTGGAGGTATTAAGGCCACTGCCTGGAGGTGTTAAGGCCATTTTACACGGTAGATTTATTTGTGCAATCTATCGTGCGAACGCATTTACAGTCAAGTGTGCAAGAAAATATTGTACGAACGACTGAATCAGACTTAATGTCGCTTCACACGGTGAGTGCAAACGCACAATTTTCCATTTAGCGGTAGAAATCGATCGGAATTCGCGAGTCTTTTGTTTATCATGCTTACGTTTCACTCATGAAAATACGTTTCACTCACGTATTTGACACCTTGAAAAGCTGATCACCTAAAATTCGGAACCTCGGCTCGACCATCTGCCTACTTATTACTCTCCCGGTTTAGACAAAGCTCTCTTGGACTCATCTCTCTGGTTTTATATTCGACCTTTGCATCGTTTCGTTTTTTCTCTTCTGAATTTTAGTGCGACGAGTCATTGACGTTTCTCGCCGGATCTCCACTCTTGATAGACTCATTTCGTAGGTTTATTTTTGTGTGTGACGAAATGTTATTATCAAGTGTTATAGCGGAACACGGGACCTTTTTTTAGACCCTCCTAATTTCCCTCCCTTGTATTTGTACCAGTGTTTTAATGTCTTTTTTTACGATTTCTATGTTACTTGCTAACCAACATAAATAAAATTATTATTATTATTATCATATCACGCGGGATATCAAGAACTTTACTTGACCAATCATAATTTTGGGGGAAAAGGACACAAACCCAAAGATCGCTATTACACTAAAAAAAACCTGAACACCAAATAACACGACGAAATTACAACGTAAATATTTGAGCAACTTTGAGTTATCTCTTCTCAGGTTCTCCACTAGTTCAAACTATTCATAATTACCGACATAATTAAGTCTTGCCTTGAGAATGATTGACGAGTCGTCTCTCGAAACGTCGACAATTATGAATAGTTTAAACCGGTGGAGAGCCCAAGAAGAGTTTACTCATTAAAGATTATATACACTGGATAAAAGTTACTCATATTATTCGACGGGAAAGTGTTAATTCTTTTTATAAACAAACTTTATTTTCAATCGTAACACAGGCACCAGTTTTCGACATATCTGCGCCATCTGTTGAATAAAACCGGATCGAAATTGTATTATTGCCTGAATGTAATTAGAACAGATTCTATTTTCCGTTCAGTCATTCATATATTCGCGACAAGCGTTCGCACAATTTGCCGTTTTACACGGTACAATTTCCTGTTACATGCATTCGCACGATAAATTGTACAAAAAATATACCGTGTAAAACGGCCTTTAGAGTACGGCTTAATAATGGATAAGGATTAGCTGGGTAGCGAGGAATAAAATGCGTCAAGAGACAGCGGGGGAGGAAAGGAAGTCAATGGAGGAAATTCGGAGGTGGAAACAGCGGATGAAGGTGGAAGTGAAAATAGAATTTTTTACCCACTATATCATGCGACAACGGCGATGAAAACCCCAGCTGGGTGAAAACTCCTTCGGCGTAATATTCACCCTTTGCACCCTCTGCACATTCCACCCCCTGTTCACACGGGAACATTTATTGTGCCAGAATTGGCCTGTCAGTCGGCCTGAAAAGCATCCTGCATCCGTCCATGTCGGATGGAATGGCGGCGACCGATGGCGGGCAACATTTCACCGCTGTGTACATACGAAGCCAGAGGCAGTTCAAGCCACAGGCAGTGACCAAGTCTTACCCAAACAATTAAGCACTTTGCACATGAAATGACGACATTCAGATTGTGTTGGCGATAATTAGCGATAACAATAAAACTATGAATTATTTATTTCACTAGAGTTGATTGATCACCATATTTGCTATAAACATGCTTTGTAATGGGAAACATACTCGTTGATCATTCATCTATGCATAATTACACAAATTAATAAATAATAAAACACATGAACAAATATTTTAAAAATCCCCGAGTAATTGGCTCAATATTCAACACAAGGATATTCAACACTTCCATTTCAAAATATTCATCTTCGTGCAACTTTTATCTCCAAAATCACGAACAAATGAAAGCGGAAGTGCGCACAACTTTGCTCCGGATCGCAAGCAAAATTTAGCGTGCTCTAATCCTCACCAGAGCAAGGCGATCACAAGCGATTCTACCACATGCCAGTAGCTGACCTGCAGTTTGGATGTCAGCTACTGCAGTCAGTTATGCGGGGAAAAATAAAAATAAAACGACCAAGAAATGAAAAATTCAAGAACGGGGTTGTAAAAACTTGTTTCATTGTAAAATTAAGGAAAAAATAAATAAGGGGGCATTGAAGTATTACGCTAGACGATTTGGTGAGGGGATGGGGTGGGACTCGTATTCCATTATCTTACTTCCTTACGGGAGTAGGGGGGAATCATTTTATTTACGAACGTTTTCAGCTACATTTCAGATCTTATTTGTATCACTTTTCGAATCAACGTCGGACCAAAGATCTTACCTTGTAGCACGTTGCCCTACTTAACAGTTGTCCCTAAGACGCGATCTCTCATATATTTCGTGGTACCTAATTGTTGCAATGCCTAAAAATAATAACTGGCATAATCTCAACATATCTACATTTAGCGTACATCCAATATAATTGAAAACTTGCATTAAAATTTCCTTCTTCCACCATCATTTATTTTTTCCGCGTGTCTCAACACTACCAAGCACTTACTCCTCAGAGTACGCGCTGCACAAGTTGCGAACTGCTGAGCTATGACAACTTACGTAAAAGTTGAAGGGAAGGGGAGGTTCATGAAATCTTACTTTGTTTTACATGGGTAGTGGGTAGAAAGTGGGAAAATCGTCTTGTGTAATAATTGAACGGTCCCTTGTTACCACAAACGGCAACCATTCCGAAGGGGGGATTCAAAACTGCAACCTTTGGGTAGACCGAAGAGCTATGTGATCGACTTAGAAGTAGAATTAATTGGAATCCATTAAAAAATATGGGAACATAGCCTCGGCGCAATGATATCATTCAAGAGATGCACGTGCATATTATGAGAAGAATTGAAAAATAAAACACTAACGGAAAGGAATAATGGTTTATTTTTTAATCCCACGATCCCGATTACCTTATAGCTATACGTTCCCGTTCGGATTATTATGATATGCTAATGGTGTTCTACCTGATAGCTGCCTTCGGGTCATTCAGTGTACCAACTAAGTAAAATTATTTTTCTGGAGAAGGGAAAGTTCAATAAAGGTGCGAGTGATTTAAATAATATAAATTACTCTACGGCGCAGCGATAAAATTGCCCTTTCAATTAAGTGGTTGTTACTTCACAGAGGAAGTTACAGGTTTATAGGTGTCATAGCTTAATGGTATCGTAAATTCTCTCCCATTTCCATATTTTGCAATAAAACAGCATTGGATGACACACAGGCTTCCTCAATCTTTGATTGCAATTGGACTGGATAAAGCGGTGTAGAATAAATGCAAATTCGATTTCAATTTAAAAAAAAATGAAGAAATATTCAGATAGGAAACAGATTTGCTCAAAAGTTCACGTGACGGCCGTTTTTAATTTCCCCACGAATAATCCAGCGAGTAGGATACATTTTCAGTGTCATTAGCAAACAGGCCTCTGCTTAAATTCGGGCAGAGGACTCGAATTCAATGCTCGTAAATCACCTACTTTGCATAGTTAAGTAATGATTGAACTACACTGCTATTCATATTACTGAATATTTTTTTATGAGAAGAAAGTGAATGCATGCATATCCATGCACCATCACCCCGCTTCCTTCCCTCTCGGGGTAGGGACAGTTAAAAAAGTTTCATTCTCGGTAATGGGCCTGTAAATCTGACCCTGCATGAATTATTATTTCCATAATGTCCTATCCTTGCATAACTCTTTCGTTTCAGTTACCCTCACACACGCCATTCTGTTCTCAAGACTCCTGTCTGCCTTTAAGGAATATTAGTAGTCTTAAGAATAAGAGTTCGGTATACGGCTTCTACCACATTTACCCATGACTTTCTCGTTTTCCCCCTTCCTCTCATCCAGTCACTCGTCCATTATGTCATGAATACGTCCATGAAATCTAATAAGTAGCATGAGGCTTCACTAGGTGAGCATTTCTAACGTTCATGACGAACAATCATAAACTTAGTACTATTTTCACACTTTATTTAACTACCGGACAAGGTTTCAATTAAACCTTGGTATTGACACTTTAATTTTGAAATGTTGGTCGATAATTAAATAAAGAGTGAAAATAGTGTTAGTTGATAATTTTTCGTCATGAACGTCTAAAAAGTCAGTCCGGCAATGGAGTTCCAGGACGGGTAGGACGATTTAACGTTTGCCAGGGTGATCCATTCCGACACTATCACTTCGTGAGCATATACACGATGGAAATAAGTGTTATCTAGTTCGATCGGGAATAAGACTGCAATGCGAGCACGTCCATGAGTTGGCACCGCGGAAAGGATCCTGTGTTGTCATGCGAGTGGAAGGTACATGCGAAATGTATCCTACCTTTGGTGTGGTTGATTCTGTGTTACAGGATTCATATAATTATGTTTCATTGGTTTGTAAATCGTTTTATAAAGTTGGATTTGAGCATGACCTTCATGCTTATTAAGTCCAATGCACAAGCAATTATGAATGTATAAGGCAATTGGTCCCTCCATCCCTTGCCATACGTTCAAGTATAAAAGAAAGTTCCTAAGTATCTCTGAGCCATACACTGTAAGGAATATTCAGTATTTTGTATATTTTTTGTAATTGCTGATCATATTTTGCATTATGAAATTATTGTATTTTTATAATATATTTATGAGATTGACATTTAAAAACTTTGATATGTGCGTTTTGTAATTTTTAAAAATATGTTGTGCATTTTTTTAAATATGTTGACAAATTGTGTGATAATAGATAACATAAAAACCACTAAGCACTCGTTTTTCTAGTTGCACCGTCCTACTGCCCTATTTAAAAAGGAGTTGAAAAAGAAATACGCGCTGCGGACAGCTGCGATGTACGTATATTTTATTCACTTGAGCGTTAATGTATGTTTAACGATGATTACCCCAGACATCGTAAGTAGTAATTATTGTTATCGTGGTATTTCCGAATACGCGGTGAGCAGTTGAATGTGCGTTTCATTAGAGAGGAAATACTGACCGCGATACAGAAGACGTACGCGGCTCGGGTCTCATTTCTTCGACCATTTCGGTGATATGATGTACGCATACGTACGCTTGAGGTCGAAAAAGTGCCCCCACCGCCATGTACGCATGCATGCATTTTCTGTTTTCCTTGCTTCCCTCTCGGCTATCTCCGCCTCGTGTGTGCGTCCTGTGTGTCCTTGTGAGTCATCGACGGGTTAAACATCGGTTTTTCCTCTTGGTCGTCGTTTATTGCCTTTCAAAGACTCTCTTTATAAGCACTCTGTCCCTTTAGCCATCCTCTATTCAGCGAAACATACCCTTCTTAGATATTTATATGGATGGTCAAAATATATCCATACCAAAAATAATGAATTGTTTCTTCACTAGTCTTTTAGGAGATGACCACGCTTGGTGTTGGTGTTTCATATTTCACTAAGGGAATGTTGTAGTTTTCTTCGGTTATTTTGTTTTGTTTTGATATTTTGGAGAAAGTTTATTGGGAAGCGGCACGCGCTGGATTCCGTCATTCATTCATTACAGTAATCTACCGGTTAGAGGTAGGTTGTGATGAAAGTCAGAGAATATCCAACGAACTCTTACACGTGCTGTGCCCTTTCTACCTCTTGTATTTCTTTCTTCATCTCAGCATAAGTCCTACCTTTCTTCATCCCGTCCATAAAACCTATTCTCTTCCTTCCCCTTCCCCGCTTACCCAACATCCTTCCCTCTATCACGACCTTCAGCAAACCATCGTCCCTCATTACCCCTTCCAGCCACCTACCCTGCCTTCCCCTAATCTCATCTATAAGTTTCCTCTCCTCGCCCACCATGTCAAGCACTTCCTCATTTGTCTTCCTTTCCGTCAAACGCACCTTCTCCATCCTCCTCCACACCCACATCTCAAAAGCCTTCAGCCTATTTTCGTCTTCCTTTCTCAAGGTCCAGGTTTCTGCACCATACTACGCCACACTCCATATCAAGCTCTTTACTAGCCTCTTTTTTACATCCTTACTTAAGGTCCCCGTCATCAGCTCCCTTCTATTATTGAACGCTTCCTTCGCTAGCACTATTCTCCTCCTAATGTCTTTGCTACAATGTCCTCTTTCTTCTAGCGTACTACCCAAGTAATTAAATTGTTCAACTTGCTCCAGTTTGTGACTTCCTACTCTTATCACCAGCTTCGCTTTCTTTGTCCTACAGAATCACATTACTTTTGTTTTCCTATTATTTATCTTCATTCCGTAATTCTCACACTGCTTTTCCAGTGCATCTACTAAAGTTTGCAGTCCTTTCGATGACCGACTCACCAACGCCTGGTCGTCTGCGAATCTAACCAACTTTATCCACTGGCCTCCTACTTTCATTCCCACGTCTAGCTCATCCCATGCCTCTCTTACCATTTCCTCATCATAGATGTTAAAAAGTAAATGCGACAACGGGCACCCTTGCCGCACCCCGCGACCTATAACTGCCCACCCTGATTCACCGTCCGCTACCCTTACATGAGCCCTCTGCCAGCACGTGCGTATTCCTTTCGTCCGAATTGGATCGGAAGAATATTTCTCGCTAGGAAATGATGGTAACTAAGAGATAGCGAGGAGTCATTTTTTTCGAAAGATAAGAAGACATCTAAATCTAAGAAATACCGTGCAAGCCACCTCCAGGGTATGTGCTAAGAGGTGAATTCACACCGCTTTACTCGTCCAAGGTCAAGATCGAGACTAGGAAGTAGGCGATGACCAGAGAGTCAGGAGAACAATGCAAGGCCAACCCAGAAACCAAAGGAGTGCTAAGTTGACAAACATAATAACATGCTGTAAACGAGTTAGAATACTAATACCGAGTAGTATTACTAATACTGCTAGTTTATGGATACTACGAGATAGGGTAAGTCCGGGAGAGATGGCCCCACTTTTTTTGAGTGTTCATATTTTTAATAAGTTCAACAGATTCAGGCGAGATATCGTGGAAGTTCTTCATAATGTAAGAGAAACAATTGCACTTTTCCACAAAATGGTTTATTGCGTACAACGCGTTTCGGCTCACAGAGCCATCATCAGGTACAAGACTTACATGACTTACAAGACAGGTACAGGTCTTGTACCTGATGATGGCTCTGTGAGCCGAAACGCGTTGTACGCAATAAACCATTTTGTGGAAAAGTGCAATTGTTTCTCTTACATTGTTCATATTTTTGTTAATTATGGTATAATCGGTTCAATCGTTTGTTGTCTCATTTTTTAAATTTATTAGTATTTCATAAGAAATAAGTGAAATTTAAATGGAAAATACCTTTAAAAAATCAATATATTTTTTTCTCATTGGTCCATCTCACCCATATGCTATGGGTGAGATGGACCAATAGGGATATTGGGAGAGATGGACCACAATTAAATGGCATTAAATAAACTTGAAATACAATTTCTCTGTACAAAAGAGTATTAAAATAACACTCTATTGTTACTAACAATGTTACCATACCTTAAATTTGCCAAATTAGAACATATAAGACACAAAATCTAACCAAAAGGATTAAATGGCCCACAAAAAATTAAAATGTAATGAAAAGGCCAAGTTTTAATAATGGAATTAGTACTAACTACAATTTCCTTAATTATTGGTTCGACTGTATTTGTTTTTTTAACATTTCAGCCCTTTAATAAAGCAAATATAAATTGTCAGCTTTTACTTATAGTGTAAAAAGTGTGGTCCATCTATCCCAACTCGAACAGGTCCATCTCTCACGATTGTATGGGAAAGATGGACCAGGCCATTTTTCTGCTTTCCCCAATGCCAGGGGCGCCGCAGTGGTGTAAAGTGAACCGTTACACATTGTTTTCATCAAGTATAGACATGAAACTCAATGATATGGACAATTAAACACACTACAACTAAAAAACTTTAACTATGAAAAAATATTTTACTCGCCTGATATCTTTTTCTTTGAATAACTATCAAATAAGAAGGTCAAAGCGGCTATAAACAACAATAACTGTCTACGTAGTCAGCCATGACACCAGCATGAGAACAGTGGCTCACTAGAGTGGCTAAGTCCGAACAGTCCGAACTATGCAATCAGTCCATCTCTCCCGAGGGCTCATCTCTCCCGGACATACCCTATTAATTCGTGCGGAAAATATATCATTTCATACGAAGTGAGGCGAGTAATGCTGACATGCAAAAACTATTACAAAATTACAGACACGTAAAATTAATAAGTATCCCATGCAGGCACTAAGGAGGTTCCACTGCGACTATGTGAGTCACATGAAATATGTTCTAAATTCCAACTTCTTGCATGTGATCGTTAAAAAAATCCTGCTTTCGCCGATGGCATAGTACATCAGCTATTTAAAACCAAAATTAAGATACAAAATATGCAGATTATTCCACGAATATATTTTTAATAAGGGAGCGTGCTTGGCTACTGTTCGAAGGGTCCCGGGTTCAAATCCGGGTGAAGCCTTTGACAAAAATCCTCGGAGTACGAGGCGTGGCCCAGAGAAAGGAACTGGCCCCCCACTGCCCTGAATGTGTGAAATTCACACGCGCCTCTGTGGCTTAGTCCGGGAGGTGAGCTCAACTGTCCAAACCAACCTTCGGGTTAAATCACCGAGTGCGATATTTTTAATGACCAATTATTCTTCGTCTTAGGAGCCGAAAGTAGTGTCTACTTGTATTGTACTACCGCATTTTGACTTCAACTGTCGCATTAATTAGCTAATAACAAAAATATAAGGTGGTAAGATACCCATTCTGGCATTTAA
The DNA here is from genome assembly GCA_963573305.1 of Pyrrhosoma nymphula. NCBI lineage: Eukaryota > Metazoa > Arthropoda > Insecta > Odonata > Coenagrionidae > Pyrrhosoma > Pyrrhosoma nymphula. The sequence continues at coordinate 2,677,901 of OY754336.1, read as the reverse complement.
CAACATGTAACTTCAAGTTCAATTTGCCAGAGAAATGGCATGGAAAGGTATCATTTTGTTTAGTGAACTAAAAGTAGTAACTTTGTAATTCCACATGTATTTATTAGAACCGGGAAGCTTCTCATTCACAATGCAAAGCAAATTCCATCAAGTCACGCCTGAGACAACGGAGTGTATCATTTTGTTGTTCATATTAGATAAAGGACACGTTGATCTATAAGTGCCCATAATACGAATTAAATGACATTTAGGTCATTTTATGGGGAGCCCACCTTAATAACTACAAAAATAAATAAATGAAATAAAGCTAACTATCTTTACACCACTATAACATTATCGAGGGCTTCGATCATCATAGTGTCCCTATAACCGTGCGCGCGCGGAGTGACATTTTGAACCTGTCGGGCCTGAATTCAATCTCTATAATTTTAGTGCATGTGATCGATTCTGCCATTTGGTTTTATGGAGGTTTTAATATGCTCTTAATATCTGCGGAGTCACGTGGTGTCGCACCCTTCTGCTCTTGGGAGCGCCCCGTTACCTTGCGGAGGCCGCTACCACTCTTTGCTCCGCCGAATTCAGAACATGAATTGGGAAATGAAGATGAAGGCAAAAAGAAAAAGAGCATAGGAAGACGAAGAAATCCCTTCTTCTTCAAAATAAATAAGATACTTCATTAGAGGATAGAGACTTGGAGTTGAAACTGGAGACTTGCCCTGAAACCGGCCATACTTCATACGAATTCTCAAATCACTTTTTCCTTATTTTCAACAGACAGCTCCATTTTTTATCATTTTTAATTCATTCTTGGTCAACGAGAGCTTCATTCCAAATTCATTTCGCTTCTCTCTGTCTCTCTCTTTCGCTTTCATCAATTGGAATTGCTCAAAATTGATTACTCTTGGTTGCGTTGTAATTTATTCGTACCATATGCATTATTGCCATAAATAGCAAAGTTGGAATCAAATACAAATAAAATAAAACTGTTACAATGAGTATAGTGAGTACCCTATCTCTGATTCGTTCTTTTACCCAAATTTACATTTTTATTTCGCAATATATTCTCCACAGAAGGCTGGAGGCAGTGGAAATGATGTGCTATCCAAGAATGATGAAGATCAAATTGACGGAGAGAATCAGCATTGACGAAGTCCTGCAAAGATTTGAGGAGAAAAGGTGTCGAATGAAAACTCTGATGAGTTGAATGTTAGATCCATTCTACGGCATTACCTCCTCCCGAACACAATTATTGAAGGTAAAATGAATGGAAAAAATTAACGAGGCAGAATAGGGTGAATACACTTGGAGAATAATAGGGATGAATAAAAAAGTAATTGCAAAGCAGTAAACTGGGGGGTTATTTTGTATTCTCACCTTTTTAATGACCCTTTGCGGGAAGGCGGGAGATCCATTTCGCTCTCTCAATGATCGGCTCACGATCGGCTCACGGTCGGCTTAGGCTGTGTTCCAATCCAGTAGGGCGTACCCTTGCGCCCTGTACCCTTTTCGCCCTAGCGAAGTCTTCCGCCCTTCGAACCCTTTCAGCCGACACAAGCGCTGTTCAACGACGCGGTGATTATTTGTACCAAAAACAAATGAGTTTAGAATCCCGTAACTGAAGTTTAGCTCAGTTTTATAGCAATTAGGTATTTAAACCGGCGTCTCCATGAAATCTATGCATCAACCCCGAACATTTAAGTAATATCTCTCCTATGTTAAACATAAGAGCAATAAAATTTTATTTGTGAACCTACTTATCTTCCCAGTTTTTTAACAACTAGGTATTTAAACCGGCGTCTCCATGAAATCTATGCATCAACTACGAACATTTAAGTAATATCTCTCCCATGTTAAACATTAATATTTATCATTTAGTGAGGCTGAAGGAAAAAACATTTCTTTCCTACCGTGTACTATGCACCAGTCCTCTTGTCTTAGTCAGTGCTTCTTTAGTTCGAGTTATTCCACTGTTTTTATCTTTACCTCAGCATCAGTCGTAAAGCAGGGATTGAAATGTCGATGACAAATTTATGTGACAGAGTAATTAAATGCCTAGGTGCCCATTTTAGAGTTAATCACGCATAATTTCCTCCTTAGCAGAAATAGACTAGACAGTAAAGGGCCTGTTATACAAGGGAATATATTCTGTGAAGAGGTATTGTCTACAATTGATTCAGAACAAATGGGATCTGAAGAGGACAGGTGATGCTGACTTTAAATAAAACAGTTGTCAAGTTAGGAGAAGCAATCACAACTACTCTGAGAACGCAATAATGCAAGGGAAATAATTACAGGAAAGATTGAATGGAACTGCACACAAAGAGAATAAATTGACAAAGCAATGACATTTTCATTCATGGACTACTGGTCTGTTCAGCCCTGCTCACTTCACATCTCTTCTTGAAAAAATAATACCTGCAATGGAAAGAATTTTGGGTCCCATAGTGTTTGGGATGGTACTGCAAGTGCTATAAATGAGAAATATTGAGTCGGAGAGCTGCATTCACATGGAAACATGCCAATTACACAAGCTAGCAAAGACAATTAATAGATTGCCAGTGTTTTCCAAACACAAGAAGTTATGGGTTGACTAAGGACTAGTTGAAGGAAAAAACAATACAATAAATGAAGTTAAATAATTTTTATTTAATTCTTCATGTTTAACAACTGATAGAGAAAACCGCAGTAAACTTATAAATATATTATTTTTTCAAATTGTTCAAAATTCCATTGATCCCTTCAGCAACTTCTTTTTGAACCTTGACCAGCTCCCCTATTGACCTCTGTCAGATGGGTCCTTTCGTCAGTCTCTGGAAAAGAAAACAGTATTAGCTTATAATCATGAAAAGCGAGCAATTTAAAATACATACACACGAATATCATAGTAGAATAAATAATGAACTGCAATCAGGTAACTTCCATACGATGCGAGCACACGGTTTGGAGACATGATGAGATATCACTTGGACCAACATGGTGTAGAAATATTTATCTCTGAATTCAACGTAAAAAGCTACTTGCTTCTAATGTATCTAATTCTACAAAATACCCTGCAAGCCACCTCAATGGGGAAAGCATAAACGATGAAGTGAGATAACGTTCACTGGCACAAAATGAATAGCACATGGCACGGAGGTAATAAAAAATCAATCTTCAAAAATAACATACATATGTGAAAATACTTATATTTCTCTCCAACGAAAGATATGAATCATTCGTGTCTATCGCAATAATGAACTACACTGGGTTATCTTCGATACGATGCAAGCACATGGATCGGAGATTAGAAAAATAAACTTTTTAGAACAGTAGATATATTTGCTATTCATTTCTCTGGCCAATACAACCTACAAAGCGACCTGCTTTTAGGCAAATGATGAAGCGGGCTACCGTTCACTGGGACAAATTGAGAGCACATGGTACGGGAGCAATTATAATATCTATCTTCAAGAATAACATGTTAAAACACTTAATTCTCCAAGAAATTAAACTCACTATAGAACTAGCTCGTAAATACACCATAAAGAATTAATAAAGATAACGTACATTTCCACTCCAGTGGACGCATGGGAAACAAATTGTGCTTCACATCCTCGAAAATACATTCGCATATTACAATTCCGTCTGTCCGAATCGAATAAATTACTCTTAATATAATTAATAACTAAAACTTAATTATATTTACAAACAATGCATGTGATATCACTCGTTAAACAGGCATGCACACTCGTACTTACATTTACATTCCGCAGGAGTCGTTTTCGGGGAACCTTGCGCCATCGCGGCCAGCTTTCTAAAGGGCACGTAGGTAGCTTCTTCAAACACTTCACACCCTTCACCCCACACGCCCTGCAAACCCTAGCGCCTCGCGGATTGGAACGACACTTCACTGACGTCACTTCCTGAATGTGACGTCTGCTAGGGCACGAAGGGCGCATAAACGTGGATTGGAACACGGCCTTAGGTCCGATGGTAGGCTCCATTTCACGTCCCTAACGACAGGTGAGATGGAACTAATGAAATGCGGAGCCAAATGAAACGGATCAAAAGTCGAAAGATACGGATCAAGAGTCGAAAGAGCGGATGAATCGAATAAATAGACCAGCAGCTCACCACTTGAGAGCCGAAGATGGTCACGCCGCCTGGGTGGCGGAGTTTAGCCACGAAAAATTACGTAATTTTCCACATTTGATGACGTATTATCACTTAAGTGAGATTACAAAATAACCCCCCTGATTGCCTAAAAAAGAGAGAAGTGGATATTAGCTAAAATATAAATAAACAGCAAGAGCACAATTTATCTAAAAGCAGCATTTCAATTCAATGTGCTTCCACATTTGAGGAGGTCATTTCTTAACTACTGTCCGAATTCTACAGGCCAGGACTTTTGGACGATCACCCATCTAAATTCAGGTCCGAGCTCAATGTTTTGTAACTTCGGTAAAAAGATATTTTCATCGTGGCTGGTCCTCACCCAGTTATACATAATTATAGATATTTTCATTTTAAAAAAATAAAAGTAATATTCACATGCGAATGCTCATATATTTTTTAAGCCAACTCAAGGGAAGCAGTCCAAAGGAGGCTTTTCCTTACAGGTTAATGTTACCTTATTACATCAATAATAAATACAGTAACTACTGGTGGATTGAAAAATGTCTAGTCATGTGGTGGAACAGCGCTTTGAACCAAAAATTAATGAAAACTTAGTTTATTGTTCATCGCGTTTCAATGTCTACGAGTCATTACTAGGTACCTGATGAAGTACAATTGTTTCTGATGATAATGCTTAGACAATGGAACGAGTTGTACGCATAATAAAACTTCCAGTAAGGATAACTAAGTTTTCTATGATTTAAAGTACCCACTGATGTCCTGCTGGCAATGCACTATCATGAACTTTACTCTTATCGTCTACCTATAGTACTCAATTTTGGTTAAACATATGAAACCTCGCATTAAAGTGATGTATTTAAAACCTAAAAAAAGGATAATCAGACTTATTTTCAACTACAAGTATGGTTCACCATGTCAGCCCCTTTTAAAAAGGATATCTATTTTACCTCTTCTTTGTATCTATGAATAAAGAGATATAAACTGAGCAAAAAACAATATGCCACAGTACACTACAAATACAAAATGCCATTGTTATAACACAAGAGTTTTTGTAATATCCATTAAATTTATATTAGTACCTTAAATACATCTCATTTTCCCAAGTCCGTGGGTTGATAGCTATTTAATAAAATTCCAAATGAGATTTAAAATATGCAATTCATGTCAGTATTTTAAAGGAACCTGTATCATTGTCTCCGAGAGAAATCTTTTACTCAGTTAATGACTTCCTTAAAAAATACTGATCAGTAACAATATTTGCATGAATGAATTCTTCTCGGGTTTCCAACCGGGTTAAAATCTCCATTGTGGCCGACGTTTCGATGCTCGACTCGCGCATCGTCATCAGGGCATTTAAATCGATTCAATATTTGCATGTTTTTGGTATTTGTATACGCCTTTAGACGAAGCATGATGCTTATTTTTTAAACAGTTAAATTCTATACATCTTTGTATGTTATATCAAACATGCCTTATGTGTGCGGTATTAATAAAAATCTCTGGAAAAATTAAGATATTTATCTTCGTCAATTTTAGTTCAACATAACGACTCGGCATGGTATGCGAAAAGCATTCACGAAAATCGGGATTTTAAATCCCGACGTTGGATTCCAATATTGGAAATAAATTCACATTCGCGTCAAGACGGTAATCAGAATAAATCTGAAAGCAGTGAAAGGTTGACGGAAGGGTTTGAGAAGTTGACTAAGGCAAGTATAACATTCAGATAACCATGGAAGCGATTTCTTGATACGTCTCAATCTAACCTATAGTTCTGCACGACATAACACCCAAGGTTATGGAGAACAAAGATTATTGAGTAATGGGAAATTAATTCAGAAATTTTCCGATTCGACTTGATAGTACATAAATCAAAGCAATTTAAAGTCCCACGGATCAACACCGGAGGAATCTATCGCTATCGCACTCACGTGCACCGTTAGATGTAATTGACATCTTCTACATCATTTTTCCCTATAATCAAATAGTCCAGATAATGGTTAACTCAATCGTCAAGGACATGGACTCTCAAAGTGGTCAATATTGACCCCAAGGGTGTCGATATTACATTGTCAAGGGTGAATTCGGGCTCCGGTGTCAAATTGGGCTCGGCGAGAAAAAGTTACCAAAAATTACTAATATAATAAATAACGAAAAGAGCGTGTGAATTCTTTGACCAAAACAAAAAAAATCATATGACTTGGATCATTCAAGTCAAGTCAGACAAGTAAAGAAAATGAACAGAACAGAGGAATAGAATAACGAAATAGAAATGAAATCAGGAAACATTTATGACTTTCAGGATTTCCAGAAATGAGATAAAGAGAAAAGAAGTGTGGTATGGACGGTGCAAAGAAAAGAGAAACGGAGGGTAAGAATGAAATAATACTGGTAAGGAGGAGAGTGAAGAGCAAAGATTATATATAGAGAGTCACAGAGAAGTGCAATGACAAAGTCGTGATTACGCTACTTTTTTTTGTCCATAGATGGCAAAAATTGAAGAAAGAAAAAGAAAGTAGAAAATATTTGTACATTTCATCTTACAGTTCGGCATGTCATGCATCAGTTGAGCTGCTTGACTAATCATAAATACAAATCTTGCCCAGAGTCACCAAGCACACCCAACACATTGACGATTTCAGTCAATTTTACTAACTTTCTAAGATTCTTATTATAACGCAACTCATTAGACATAAATATATTAGATATTTGTATTATAATTAGCGAACACAGCAGAATAATATAAAAACAACACGATGGTCTTTATTGCTTGACATATTATAATTAAATTAAAGAAAAGAAGAGGGTGTCGATAAAAATATGAGATAATTAGATATCCTCGATGGTCAAAAATATTTGGGGGCCGCAGGTCAAGGAAAGTATTTCCCCATCGATAAATCACATTTCCCGCTTTCCAATCTACTCATTATTATAAAAAAAGAGCGCAATCCATAGCCTAACGAACAAGCTATGATAAAATTTGAAAAGCTTGATCCGCAAACTTATTTTCAATGGTTCATTTATATCACCAAAAATGCAATCACCACAATGCATGATAATTTGAAGTAGACATTTTACCCACCTTTTGCAGAGTCTCCGAGCAAACTGTTTTCGAAAACAATGTCACAAACTTTTATCCATAGCCATTCCTGCAAATCCCATAGCAGAGTGATTTCGGGGTGACTTCTCATGTATCACACTATCGCCTTTAAGGCCCTAGTATCCTAAAAATAGACAAAATTTCACAATTAATACAGCTCAAACTTTTCTCACCTCTTTCTACACTATTACAATCCAAAACCACACCAGCAGAAGGGTATCAGCATAAGAAACGACAAAAAATACACAGAAAAATTTCACTTGCGTGTGAAACAGACAAAGATTGCGAATTTGTTTTCTAAAAGTAAAGTGGTAAAAGTCTAGTGATTAAAAGGACCAACCAGCCTAGGCTCTGAATAATTAGAGAATCACTGTAACTACACTGGTCGACAAAAACGCTTCTAATATGAAAACGGTCACTTAATATTTCGCATGTCAAAAAAATAAAACCTAAAACTGTTCCGTTAGATATTTAATAAATACAGCCCAATAATCCAATGGGAGAAGAACGCCATGCACTGTATAAAGGGGTCTTCAAGTAAAGAGTATTAGATGACTATGCTTTATTATCCATTTGAGCATTTACGATTTCAGTCAAACTGTCACAAAACCATAGGATAATTCATATAATGAATCTTTAAAGAAAAATTAATTTTCGATCATTGCTCATATTTTCTTGCTCATCTTGTCCACATTCACAGAATCAAGGCTTTAAAAAGAGCCCCCGAGTTATCGTATTCTAGCTCCACGACGCGTTATATCCAGCCGATGGCATCGCATCCCTCCTCAATACATTCGAGATCAGAGTTCAAGGTGCAGTAAACATTACTTATCTTTATTTAATTATTAGTGAAAAGCATCGTGGGAAACCAAGTGTGCCACAGGGAAAGGAACTAACGCCTTCACAGCGAATGCTTGAATTGCACGCACTGCAGGGATCAACGCGAGGTCAGCAATAATTTCAACTATCACCACCAAAGTTCAAGGCTTATTACGATATAAACGCATATGTTCCGTAAATAGCTCGAAGGTACAACGTTGGATAGGCGGAATCAACTAATAATGCAATAGAAAAATGGGCTAATAACCAAAGTGCTACGAGCTATTACCAATAAAGGAGTGGGATATTTCGAGCATCACACCCGAAAATTGAGACCCTTGAGCTTTATTGCACTACATTTGGCCCTCGATTTACCCAACAAAAAAAAACAAATAAATAGGGTTTATTCCCTCTTTGACTCTCAAATCACGAATAATCCTCACACGATGTTGAACCTAAAACAAATATTTTAGACGCAAACAGGAGAACGTTCAATACTGCATCCATAAGATCTGCTCACGGCTGATTGAGCTAGGTACTAATGACCTAAGCTGTCAAAACGATAGTAAAAACAAATACTTCAACTAATATATTTCTATTAGATCATATTTCTATTCTGCTTCCTTCGATGCAAGGTTGGATAATTAACTTAAAAATTCGGGCGTCTCCAAGCAACATTTCGGAAAAAACTCAATTCCCCGACTTTTCTTAAGCCTTCAATCAATTTAGTAACACAAATTAGGACTAAATATTTATTAGATTTCGAGCAGTCCAATGTCAAAAAATGAATGGTATGCCCACAAATGCTACGCTTAGTTCCTGGAGTAGTGCCTACCTTCATTATTAGGTTATCAAGAAGCACAGTCGTGCGGGGCAGTGCAAATTATCCGTCCACCATCAACCCAATTCTTCGAGTGCGAGAAAATGTTTTATTATTGGCTCCGTTCTCGGACCTGCGGCCAAAGACGTCTGACGGGAGAATGTGCGTAACTGTAAAGAGGTAATTTGGCAGCCTTTTAATTTTATTTAAACCCAACTAAGCCGTGAAAGCATACGAAGAGCAGATGTCTTTTATATTGACACCTAGCTAAGACTACTTTTCCTCACCTCAATTCGTCAATTTCCCGTTCTTCACTCCAGCTAGAAAGCTTTTTTACCTTAAAAAAAATAGGATACACGTTTTGCTATTGTCAGTCGCAATCATCTTAAAAATGCAGTAGGCTCTTTTGACTTAGGAAAGGATGAAAGTCCTGGCTAATTTTCTAGATGTAAGAGAGAGATAGAGACAACCAAATTTGTAGCATATAGTAAATAAAAATATCGGTGAAATTAGACAAAATGCTTTCCCATACTAGATATGTAATAAATACTACATACTAGGTAAAAAGTAAAATCATGGACTTCCATCATTTTATATGTGGATCCTCAAAACTAAGCAGATGAAGAGAGAGTCCATGTACCTCACAGAATCACGTAGTAGACTTACAGCTTTGAACCCTCAGATAAATATCAGTGGCACAGGAAAAGCTATCTGTAAAATAAGAGCTATTGAAAACAACATCCTGCTCGCAATGATAGATGAAAAAGCACTTCCACAGTCTCAGATATCGATAATATTAGACTACTTTCAATGCAGCACTGAATATTCACAAACAAAACGTATTCTCAATCAACTAAGGAAGCACGTCCAATGAATAATTGAAAGGTATAAGTTGGCAGGGACAACAAGATCGATTTGCCAGGAGATACGTAAAAAACAGGAAAATGCAGCTAAGAAATGAGCATAAGGTTATTGTTTTCCCCTTAATGTGAGTCAACCCTCTCCATGTGTTCGAGAACGTGACTGATGCTGAGCCAACAAAAACTTATTTCATGATTCAATGAATTGTGAAGAGCAAAGTCAGAAATGCAATTTCTCCCGCACAGAATTGACCAACAATTGCATCTGAGTATCAAAACACAATTCATCTTATTGCTGAAATTTCTCAGGTATCAATACGCTCTCGTTACGTTCATACTGCATTACACGGAATTCTAAGTACCCCGGGACTAGCCACGCTATCACATTTAACGAAATCGTGGGACCTACTTCAAGAAACTTTAGCATCCGGACAAAGGGACATCGTGCATATAAAAACAGACATGATGAAAAGGGCGCAACTTATTTAAGCGAAATATATTTTATCCAGTGACCACCAAAGTAATTGTAAACAGTATTGAATTTAACAAATGGCTGAAGGGAGCTAAATGCTTTCCAACAGCTTGAAATTTTAAAAAGAATCCGTATCGCGTGTATATTGCCCCGAGAAAAAGTCCACCACATTTTACGACACAACAGTCTCTTGAAAGCATTTAGCCGGAGAGGTTTGAATATTATTTTTTTGTTTTAGGTCCATCTTCTAGCAAAAAAGAGGAGCAACCAATAGATATTTTCATCGATGTATTTTAGTTCTACTAACAGGCAGCAACACCAGCTGGGAAGTAAGGAAGCACTTCATTACAACATTTATTTGGAGCATGCTCTTCTGCGGCATTGAGAGCAAAGGAGATGGTGAGCAGTGAAAATTTAAAGATGAGTAATAATGAGAAGGATCAAACGGGCGGAGAGAAACACCAATGACATACTGTTGGTGAGAATAGAAGTTTAATTAAAACTCCGAGAAGTGGAAGAAGCAAACTTCAACATTAGTGACTCAATTCTAAGATTGGTTGACTGCAGTCTTCTCCCGAGATCTTTGCACGGCTTATTCATATGTGATTCCGTATAAATAATATTCATCATTCTCATACAACAGTAAAACCATTTGTCTTCAAACAAAGACGTATTCCAATAATGGCACAGAGTGGCTAATGCAAGTTAATGAAAAATTACAAAGTGGCAAATGAATGAAACCATCCACACATCGTTCCAGAATAGCAGCCTGATGGTTTTTATACGATCACATCGGACTAAAACGCACTATCCGCGGGAATAGTTGATGAATATATCCGCTCGCAGCTGCCCGCGGTCATTAGCCAGCTCACTTATCGAGGCGGTGGGAATTGAGCATTGATTGAGAGCCATGCCGGCCGAGAAAAACACACCCACCATGATTTCTCGACAGTGCGATTCTTACGTGAAAGATCTAACGGTATAATCGCATGGGAGAACGAGATTTCGTGAGTTTAGGTGACGACCTTTTGGCGTGATGTAAATACAACTTGCGCCTCGGAGATAATAACGTCGCACAGCGGGCTGAAATCGAAAAAAGCTGGCCAAACCTCAAAAACATTTTTTTTTGAGCCCGGAAGTTGAAACTTCGCATTAACATTCTCAAATAGTTTGTGCATGACATGCCGCATTTATTTTTTCTTGTACATGGACATAAAAATATATATGGTGTCAAAGTTGAACAAATTTCGCAAAAAACGCCCACCTACGATTTTCTCTGTGAATTGCCAAAATTAACCTCTTGCTGTACTTTAATGGATTAACATATGGAAAAAGCCATTATACCGTTTTATTATACAGTTCTTTTTCTTTCATTTGATGGTTTTTCTAAGGTCCTATTTTATTATTAACCATAGATACACAACAAAATGGCGGATCCTATTTTCAGTCAATTTTTTACATATTTGTTGAGAAAAAGTAGTTGTTGCCAACTGGTTACACTAAGTAACTCATACCACGCCACTCTACAAAGCTTCCAGATTGTGAATCTAAAGAAAAATCTTGCGCATATTTGCGACCCCGAATATTACATCGTTTTTTCGTGCGTGCGGTCCATTCCGGCTCCGCCCGCCGGCGACGGGGAGTACGCAGTGACGCGGCAAGTGTGTGGATGCGATATGCCATTATTGGAATATGTCTTCGTTTGGAGACAAATGGTTTGGCTGTTGTATGAGAATGATGAATATTATTTGTACGGAATCACGTAAGAATAAGCCGTGCAAAGATCTCGGGAGAGAATAATCTTTGCTAAAAACACTACTAAGTAGAGAAGAAACTCTATTGATATTATCTATTGTTTTCAGTTTTACCTAATACGCTGGCGTGGTTTAATAATTCATTTTGGTTTTCGCTCTAACATCTAGCACAAAGAAGTTGCCGCTGCTAGATTATTTTTCGTTGGTTTATTTTAGTTCCACTAACAGCAAGTAACACAAGCCTGGAAGTAAGGAAGCTCTTCATTGAAGCATATATTTGGCAATCTCTTATACGGCATTGTAGCTTGGAAAGTAACCGCTGCAAAGCAAAAAATACTGGAATCAATGCAAATTTGACGTAAACAAAGAATGATGAAGATCGAATGGACGAAGAGAACCACTAATTAAGAAAAATACTAAGAAGACTTGGAGGAGGAATATGTGTCATTAAAACTCCGAGAAGTGAAAGAGACATACTTCATCATTAGTCTTTCAATCCTAAGATTGATTGACTGCACCCCCTTGTTCAACCCCGTCCCCGGCATTAGCTTTGTGTCCTTGTATGCCTTTATTCTATACTTGTCCTTTATCTCCTTGTAGCTCTTCTGTTCCATATCCTGTGTTTCAGCTTGCCAATGTGCCTATTTGCCCCACGGTCTTTCTCGTGGTGATTTTCCCTCTATTAGGCCCCCTTCAACTTCGTAGTAGTAGTATTATTTTTGCTTAACGTGCTTCGACGGCTAAGGTCATTTCGCACATACTGTCTGCCACGTGCAGTAGACAAGGGCAACAGCACTCGGACGAATAGGAGGATCACCCCTCCAAACTCGAGCCGAGCCCAACGATGCTTAACTTCGGTGACTGATCGGGTTCAACTTCGTTGTGTCTCAAACTGTGGCCTTACCGTCTGGACCTTTCCTTCTAGATTGTGGTTCTCATAGTTTTCTTTCACTTCTATTCCTCTGTACATATCCTCGTATCTACTTTCGAGACTTTTTCTGTTTTCCAGACTAACGATCTCTTATCAAGACAAAATTACTGAACTTATTTTGCGACAGATCACTCTTGGAAGCGATAATTAGAGGAGACATGAATTGGAAGAATTACTGAGGGAGACCATGGATGGAATAAACTAGGTAAATTATGGAAGACTAGTGCAGACGGAAAGACCACACATTGTGGCCCAACGAGTTTTTGAAGAACATAATAGAAGGGAAAGCCTCGTCGAGAATGACCGTGGCCCAATGAAACGGATATGAAAAAAGAGCTACAGGAACATAAAGGAGTTAGATGACAGAGTGGAATGGAAGACTGCAGTCAACCAATCTTAGAATTGAGTCACTAATGTTGAAGTTTGCTTCTTCCACTTCTCGGTTATGTTCCATCATACCTCACCAGACATCGTTGAACTTATTTATTGCTGTTAGGCCAAGAAAACTGGGTCTATTTTAATAATTTATTCTATCATGGAAACCCTATCCTTGCTTACCGCATTCGCTTCTATTACACTCGTGCATATCTCCATACACGCTCTCCTGTTCTTAAGACTCCAAAATTACTTCTCTGAATAGTGTATGTCCCACCACATTCACCCATGACTGTCTAGGTCTAGGCCCTTACTCTCGCGTAGTTCACTCCTCTATCATCTATATCTCTTTCGCTATTCGACTTCATCCGTTCTCTCAAAATGGGGAAACCAACGAAGCACACTCCTTTCGTACATTACTGAAGCATCCAACACACATTCTTTTACTACTCGCCCATTCATTCCCCTACCCCTCCTACTTTAACAGCAAACACTGCTCTGGCACCCTATTACCGCACCATTTAGTCTTTGCTTATCCTTAAGCTTAACCAGAATTGCTACAGATCAGAGGTTATGAAATTCCAGAACTTTTCCAGGCCAAAATGCCATTTTCCAGTTCGTTGGTGTGTATTTCAAAGAAGGCCAAGATTGGAGCGCAAAACATGCATGCATGTATTATAGGGGAGTAAAATTTACATAAAAAATGGTGCGCTACAACTATCTCACTGGAGGAAGAACGGCTTCCTATATTATTCCTTCCTTCACTATGGCATATTATTACTCTTAGTTCTCATCCACGAAGAAGAAAATCCAAACACAGTAAGGTGGTGGACTCCTCGTCCAAGTTGGTGACGAATTACCGGCCTCTTGTCCGCCCCCAGTGTTATTCGCGCCGGCCACAAACGGAGGCAGATTTGATAACCTCGAATGCATTTGAAACGTTCTGTTTACCTCTTTTATTCTCGCCGTACTTAGCGGCATAATTAATTGCAAAACACCAAATAAGAGATCCACTTTCTCATTCAGGAAAGGTACTGAAAATCGTATGTCCAAACACCAACAAAAAGTTCCTAAACTTGTACCCCTCCCATACTGGAAAAATAAGATTTTGACATGAAAAATCAAACTTCCAGGATAATTTCTCAATTCCCATTACTTTTCCAGTTTTTTCAGGTCCATTTTCAATTTCCATGACGTTTTCAGGTATTCCAGGTTTTCCAGGCCTGTAGTAACGCTGTTCTCCCTAATGCTTATCCTGGAATACCGTGACTTCGCTTATAGTCAGCCCCATTTAAAACAGTCAGGAGGACACTTGTATGCAGCGATTTTCGCTTCCTTAGACAAACCTTCATTTCTTGATACGCTCCACATACTACCGACGACTTTCATCCCAGCATTCGCACGCCTTTTAATACCTATATGCATACGCTTCTGTGGGAGAGAGGGAGGGTAAGAAAGAGGAAATAAATGCCCGCTCATATCCAATTTTAGAACGTGACTTAAGGACTTATACTTCGTACAACTTATACCACATATAGAGAGCGTCGCAAGCTTTTGCGGCGTAGGAAAAAGCAGAATGCTTCGTAGCACACTTCTGCTAGCGAACGTATTCTGTTTTGAACGATCTGTTTCGATATTCGACACTCATTCAGTCACACGATATGGCCTGACCAACGAAGCACGCTCCTTTATTATACTTAAGTCCATTACTGGAGCATTCAATCCACATTTTTTTCATGGGCCACTAATTACACACATCCCTCAAATTTTTTAAAAGGAAGTTTATTTAAGAGATAGAAGATTCGTCTGAAATTGCGAATGGCTTATACAGCGCAAGTAATATTAACCCATGGGGAATCATTATCGGCAGTGAGGCCGAGAAGTAAGAATGAGTTTCCTGCTATCGCATTGATTTTTAATATTTATACTGAGCAAGTAGTAACAGTCCAGTGGAAGGAGCTAATGTAGGAACAAAAGTAGGAATACAGCTGTACAGCCAGCTCGATTTTCTGATGGCCAGGAATCTATTAGCCAGTCATCCTAAGGATTGAAATTATTAGAAGTGGTATTATAAAATCAGTGCGAGAAATCAAGAGAAATCCAGCGTTATCAGATATTCTAGGACAAAGATGGCGAGGCTGTTGATAAAAGTATGGAGGGCACCAACTGGAGGAAATAATTTAATCACCGGGGTAGGGTCTTGAGGAAAATGGCCATAACAGTCAGGGCATTTGGAGAATAATCAGAGAATGAGGCGTCCAGTAATAAAGAGAACTGATTGCTGATGGCAGAGATATTATGTAAGTACGTGAAGAAAACGCTGGTGAAGAGCCGGATATGGATCATAGCATTGTACGGTTCAGAATCATGGGCACTATGGACAGATGAGATTAGACAGCAACAATTTGAGATATGGGATTGGATGAGGATGTAACGGTGCTGCGGAAAGGTAGAAGGCTCCATACAGCAGATCTTAACGAAGCGATGGAAATGCATTGAGGAACTTTAATGTGTAAAAAGGGACCTCTACTCTTAGACGTAGAGATTTTACAGATTAAATGGAGAAATTGACGGTTAATTGAAATCTCCTCTCTCTCTCTCTTCTCGTCGTTCAAATTTCAACTCCCGATACAACTCGAAACCTCCGATATCTGCGATCATCCATCGTCTTTGCCAAAATGAGCAGTATCGTGTGGCATGATTTCCAATGCGGGGCCCTCGTACTTATTTGCGATTGGACGATCATAAATGTACATTTTTATTTTATAGGCTTAGTGCTGATTCTGGCACGTTTGCTTTCAGTTCCATAGTTGGAAATTTGTAGTTTCCCGTTTGATTGCATGCACAAACACCTATCCAATCGAGTTTTACCAAGTCCTATCTATATGCTATATAGGACATATTATTCTACGAGTAAGTAGAAAATGTTATTAGACACATTCTACGACGAACCAGCTGAGTAAAAACAATACTGAAAGAAGAAATCAATAGGAAGAATTGCCGAAGAAGGCCAAGGATGTAATGCATCATGTTATCTGTGAATCGTGTCTAACAATAAGTGAAGACTTATGTACGAAGGAAACGGTTGGCTGAGGGGAGAGAGGAGAGACGAGCTACACAAAAACAATCTTCGGCTGATGATGAACAAGAAAACGAAATACAAGCATAAGGTGCCCATATTCAACAGTGGATCTTCCTAAACTTGAAGGAAAAAACTTGCATGCATACATAAAAAATGCAGGACTTACAAGGTTGTTAGCAACCAGACGACCCACTCAACAAGCCAATAAGAGAGCATCATCCAATTAAGAGGGGTCAAGATAGGATCATAAACTATTAAAGCTCCGTGAAGTCCCTACTTGGCGCCCGTCCAAAAGTGAAGTGGTTTGTCTTGTTTCCGCCAGAAATTGACCCCTGGAGACTGTCAAGGTTGTCCCGTCGACCGTCACGCAACACTTGACACGCCTAGTGATCACCCACTCCTAGGACACCAGCTGCAACTGGGAGACTGTGAGGGAACTCTTATTCCTTATGGGTGATACGGAAGCTTTAAGACGTTAAAGAGCAGATAGGCTAAAAACTATTTCGACTTCAAAGCATGGGGACAGCTTATGAACTCGGTCAGATTTGTTGATGACCAAGCGGCTAGTTAGCCAGTCAGCCAAGGGAGGGTAGTCACTGCTAGACGCTTTGAATATAATTGCCGGGCATACGGAATGAAGGAATAAAGGAAGCTTTCCGTTCAAGTTGTTGAAGTTAGCGCTGATCGGAACACATCTGCGCACACGAACGACGATGAACGGAGCGATGTGCGCATTGCACTGATACATTGGGTAGATGCTTGCGCATCTCGGTTATCCATCGATGCCTATGAGATGCGATAGTATTGACCGTGTGACGTAGCATGGAGGAGGATAGAGCTGTAGGATTCCGTGGATTGAGCACTGTGGATTTTGTTTTGCGATCAGCTTTTCGGAGTAATTTTTATTCCATGAGGAAATATATCATTCGGAAAGATGTCTCCCTACGTCGTATTTGGCTGCAGCAATAGCCGCAAAAATGGCGAGGGGAAATTGAAGTTTTTTTTCGTTTCCCTGGAGAAACTTCATAATTTTCGCGCAACCCAAGTGAAGCAGTCTACAGGAGGCGTTTCCTTAAAGATAAATGATGCCTCATTATATCAATAAGAAAAAGAGAAACTACTGATGGATTCAACGTCTGGCGAGACACGATTATTTAGGTCTGGCTTTTCGACCTATCGGCAATTAAAGAAGGCCAACACCGTTATTCACCAAGAAAAAACTCCTTATTCTACTGTTTATCGATATCCCGACAGAGCATATCTTGCCAACAAATTTCTCCACAACTTCTGCGGAGCATAGGCCGAGCGATAACATAATGTCAGGAGGGTAGGTCCTAGTACCCGTGAATCAATTTTGTTTCAAAGTATCACAGTTGTTCAATACACTAATGCATGAATTTAGAATATACATTCTTATTTTGGACACATACATGCAACTAAATGCTTATACAGAGGTGGAATTGAATTCCTCTAGTATATTCTGCTATCTACGCCTGACATTTATCTGTTTATTTAAACACTTTAAATGAGATTTAATAGCTTTTCACGTCACAGGATTAATTAAAATACGCATGATGTTAAATGTACTTTTTCGCGGAAATGCTGTATTTTTGAATTTTTACATGGCTGTATCATTGTACCCAGATGAGTCTCTAACTCAAATTTCATACAATCTATCTTAAATTCCTTTATTTTTCGTAAATATCAGATTTTTAAACAATTACTCACCAGAGATAGCTATTGGAACTTTAAGTTAGCAAAATTTGGAAAAGTAACATTTTAAAAAGTGTAATTAAACTGTCAAGTTATAACTATCAACGCTCAATATATTTTTTTACAAAGTAACCAAACGGAACTTAGATAATGTGAGTCAACGTTTAGTACCGTATTTTTCTGAGATCAATGTTTCAAAAATTATGTTGAAAAATACCTCTGGTTTTATTCGCACGTTATATCCGATGTTTTCAACCGAGGGTTCGTGAATGTCGTCAAAAATCAGCTCCCGGAATCAGCAACAAGAGAGCATCCAACATTTCTACGACAACTTTCATTCTTAAAAACTTCAAATTATGAACCTGATATCGAAAAATTAACTTCAAAAATTAAATCTCAGGAAAGTCATTGAACCTGTTTCGTTTATTCCATGATTAGTTTTTTTTAAACGTGTTCCATAGAAACAAATTCTAAATTTAATGTCCGTAATACAATGAATATTGGCTGTATTTATTAGTTTCATTTAATTACTAAACCTAAGTTATACGCATCATTGTTACAATAGCTATGTTTACCATTTTTACTTGTACTGATTACAGTAATTTTCATTACATCATATTATTACAACGTCTTTATAATACATCCCTTTCCTTAAGAGAGAGACCAACGGTGGCACGCGCCCAGCTGGAAACAAAAATCTTAAGTCAAATACGACACGCGTACACAGCAGTTTTCGAAGTGAAGCGACCAGAGCTCCTAGCTGGAACTTTCAGTCTCCTAGAGAAATACTTTCACGAGAATCTCTACTTAGCAGCGCCTCTGTACCCAATACCAACTCTCACCGGTATCTGATACTCGAAATCATGGCCGTAAAAGTGAAATCGTCTCCATTAAAATTACAGAAATTTCTATAAAAGAAAAGTTCAACAGTAGATCGTCACTCAAGGCCATCAGGTAATTTCCTGGAAATCATTCACATTGCTTTTTAAAAACCTTTTTATTCCTCAAGTGAATCATCATCAGAGGTAATCAGCTGAGCTTTGAAAGTCTTTTGGCTGTCTCTGCAGGATGAAAGAGTGATTCCTTCATTAAACTGCACTCCTTCTTCAGCGCCTTATTTTCCTACACAGTTCTTTATAATATATTCCCCTAAGTGACGTCGAAAATACCATTTATATTTTTCTCCTTCTTTCACACTTAACCCACTTTCCTCATTCTATCAAAGTCTTTGCTGTCCCAACTACTCCTTCATCCTGTTATCTTTCTCCACTCTACTACGAGTAGGTTTGAAATGTGATTTACGACTGGTAGTTGGACTTCTGGCCCAAACTCACATTGTAAAAAGCATTTTGTGTTAGCCATTGGTCACATCTATCTTATCAAGCTCCACCGCTCTACAACGATACACTCCATGTATAAGTTTAAAATAATATTTTCATATGTGTTTTACATTGAACCTGTAAACAATATTTTCCGGCACTAGTTCTATCTAACTAGTTCTAGTTCTGGTTGCCAACTTGGTTCAACTGAAATTGCAGACAAAGCGCTGATTTTGTTGGCATAGAAGGGCGAAGCAAGGGGTCCGTTCCAGCCGCACTTTTGAAATATTTTTGGACCCTTTTTACCATGAAAACAGCCGGACACGTAATTTTAATATTCAATAACTTGGATATATCGTTGGATTGGAATCTGGGATCAACTCATACAATAATTATAAATAATAATAACACAGCATAACATTTAATTCTAGCATTTAGTTTAAATTTAATATAAAACACATACAAGCACGCTCCGTAAAAATTTTGAGAAAGATGAAATATAATTTCAAGTTGTAAAAACTGAAATCCAGTTTAATGTTATCTCCAATTTGTATTATATTTCGAGGAACAATAACTATTTACTAAATAATGATAAATACTCTTCAATTCATTAAAATGCAGTGCAAATGTGACTTTTTCACAAATTCCGGACAATTCCTCTTTCCGGACAAAGGCATCAAATTCCGGACGGTTGGCAACCATGGTTCTAGCGTAGTCTTTCACAACAGGGAATACAAGAAATGCGAAAACTCTTCACACGAACCGATTGGACATAATTAAATGAATTTATAATTAAGCTACGCTTAGATTAGTTGAAAATTTCAGATAAGTCGTGTTTCAGAATGACACAGAGGGTATTGCTACAGCTCTGCACTATATCTCTAGAACTGTCAGAAGAGAAAAAACACGGAGACACTGTTGAATAGATGGGTAAAAACATTCCATCTTCCTTCGCAACATAAATGACTGCAATAAAAAAGAGTGAGACACTTAGGAGCACTCGCCACTTTTCGTATTTCCCTCCATAACTTCTCTTCACGATTCCTTTTAAAAAATTTAAACATACAAGACGTAATGATGATTATATTTATTTATTATTTTTATGACTTGATCTGATATTTCATCCTTGGCCTTCAACGGTCAACATTCAGTTATCTTTCCGGTACTGTTTTCAAGAATTTATTTCCATGTAACATAAATAAAAATAAATGACGTTGGTAAAAAATGCATCTGTGCGAAAATGAAAGTATTTTAATGAAAAAAAATAGTTTGGTATGAAACCACAGATTGAACCCAGAATTGTGTTGCGTGTTGGATCATTTTTCCCACGCAACTGATTTCATTTTCGAGCACCAAAATACCGTCGATCCTCTCTCACACTTATCTAATACTTCCTGGAATTAGGAAGAGAAGAATTATAAGATTATTTCAGAAGTTTTCAAGAGTCGTTCTGCAATCCAATTATCATATAAGAGTGTACTTAGGGGACGAATCTGAGAGGTCAAAGGATATACCCAAAAACCTCCAAGTGACAATGCCACCTTTCACCACGCGACAGGCGACCTCACCACAGAGCTAAGCCCATTAAAATACTCCGTTGTTTATTAATTCGCTAAAAAATCATTTCGTACTGTGGGTTAACGATGACAATTGTTTGTAAATCCTGCTGCAAAGAGCTTTAAAATAAGACCAACGTCATTTTTGGGACTATCTATTGCTAAGGAAAGGTTGTTTCATAAATTTGATAACAGATACAGCAAATTACAAATAACTGAAATTTGAGAATTATATTTACAAATATTTTTTCTGCATTGTTCATCTGTGTCATTCAAATTTCATCTCGATTGAACGTTAAAATTCTTTATGAAATGTCAAACAGAGTGGTCCGTCAGAAAAAGCAAAAAAACCGGCTCATTTTATGTTCTCATCGCGATACAAAATCAAAGGTGCATTGTACTAATAATTAGTAAGCATCGTCAAATACAGGATAAAATAGGCTAAGGTTCGATGTAACTTGCATTCATGTAGGTGAACTAGTTACTCTAAATCGGTATCCAAACTCAAGTCTACATAATTTTTGCACCGACAGTAATTATCATTATTATCTTGAAATCGAGGATATTATCTATACGATTCACACGGATAGTTCCAAACAAATAAATTTCGTGTATTTATCCCATCGCTATTCGTTTCCCCAATCTAAAACGTTTTTTCCTCCACAAGAGGAAGTTAGGTCTTTTAGACACCAAGATTCCCCGGCCGCTATCCGGGGCGGCTGTCCACTTGCCCTCACCACCCCCACACCTCCTCCTCCCACACACCTTCCCCTCCCTTAGCCTCCATTCATTCAAGGTTACATTACATGGAAGCATCGCGTTTTTTGCTCTAATCCTTGTTTTGCTCTGATCACGTTTTTCAAGAAAGGGAAACACACATTGAAAATAAATGCAGAGGAACATTTCAACGAGAGACGGTAAAAACCCGAGGACGTATATAATTTTTAAAAAATATTGGTGTAGATAAAACTTCGAACATCATTCAACTATCAGAGTATTAATCAACATTGAACCCCTGACTTTTACCTAAAATATTTAATGCTAAATCAAAGGAAGGATCATAAGTGGCTTCACACATGATTCTTCCCAAAGTAATTATACACCACCAAATCATTCACTAATAAATCCATTGCACCATAGCGCGACCGCTATTCTCGCAATGCAACCCTGAAGCGCAAAGTTCGGACCTAACTACAAGACTAGGACCAACAAACCTGCATGAAATTGAAATTTCCAGTACGATTCAAACTCTTTATAAGATCGTACATGAGGTGAGAATCGGTAGACCTATGGCAATTCTCGTACTTGATTTATTCGTTCATTTACGGTCGCTTTCAACACGATGAAAATCTATCAAGTTCGCCGAAATATCAGTATTTGCCCCTAGAAGCATGAAATACAAAAAAAGCAAAATATAAGAATCGAGCTATGGCAACCTAAACGGGGAAAGGCTTGTTGATAGGAACCCCGGAGTTATTATCTTAATTTTTACGGGCTAGCTTTGGGATAAGATGCATATTTATACCTCATTTAAGGGCATATTAGAAATCATCAAAATTCCTTATTTCGCACGAGAGGCTTGAACCCGTTCGGGTAATAAGGCCAAAATAAGAGCCAACATTTATTTTGATCCAACACATTTAGGGTGTCGTTCATTTTTAAACTTCCTTTAGAGAAAATATGTTAAAATATTTTTAACATTTTTCCACAATTTATGTACCGTGAAAAGGGTACACATGATTAAGAATGGCTACTAAACTATTTCAAACAACTCCCCGCAAGTCAGAGAGATCTAAGGAATCGCTATTCGTCAACGTAATGTTTCAAGAGGATAAACTTTTACGGCGCTTGTATTCAAATACTTTCTTTTTTGTTTTCGAAACGATCTCTTACGGCCAAAGCCAAGGACGAGGGTGGGGAGATATCTCTGACAAAATACTCGCGTAAAAGGAGGGAGAAAAACAGTTGAGGAAGGAAGGATAAACGACTCCAAGGTCAAGTTCTCGATCCCACCTTGAACGGACGTAACATTCGCCGAGGCTCAGGCATAACGACAGCGCATCGTGGGGCGTGGCCTTCGCTGCATGCTGCGTGGCGCTACAAAGCTCGGACTCATCGCGATACCGATCGACACGAGGGAAAAGCGAAATTTCGACACGGCGATTTGCTTGAAATACGTACTACATGGCTGTGTCTATGGTCCCAGGCACAGGGGCGTCACACTGGTAAGATGGGAGGCCTTCACAGTCGGTGAGGTAATAGGTAGGATGGAGAAGGCTGGTAAGGATTATCCAATCCATAGCGTCACAACCTTTTGAAATTTATGACCAGCATGCGCCCAAGTTTCACAATGCAACAAACCTTCTGAATTAAGTATCCTCCATTTAAATCATACAGGCACTAGCACCGGATGTGGTATTTTAGCCAGGTTGGTAACACAGCCTATAGTTCGATTTCCGCCCGTTTGTTTTCCGCCAGCCTATAGTCTGATTTCGGGCGTGACTGTTGAGTTTGTCTTAGAATTTGTTTTTCCTTCTGACACAAATGAAACTAAGATGAAAAATGTGAACAAATGAACTGTCTGGTTTCAGTCTGCCGAGACTCTAATAATAAATAATACGGGATGCACGAATAAGATTGCGATCATCATGATCTTCTATTTTTTTGCCTAATTGGACGTAAAAACATCGATGGACTATCCACGTATCGATTGTTTTCATAATTAATTGTTTATGGCCGATTATTCTGACCAATTATCACCCGCTTTTGGATTCCGAACTTCAATCCAGAAATGCATACATGAAGGAAAACCAGTGATGTGAATATCTGAAAATATTAGATTGACCAACACGCAAAAACGAAACGAACTGTCTCAGGCTTGACTATGTGGAATTTCCCCATCACGGAAGGAACGAAAAAGGAACTATGTAAAATTCCACTTGGAAATTTCACAGTAATTAGAATCTGCGACATGTTATCTTGAGCAAGTTTTTAAATGCTTGGATTTCATGACATTTTGCAAAGACCAATTAATATATTTACCTGTTAACAAATATATCAATATGAGAATAAATTGCAAGAAAACCTATGCAATGACATCCAGCACAGATCAAGCCCAGGAACAGAGAAGAAATATCCTAACGAGAACAGAACAACTAGATGCGATTCAAGAATGTATATATTTAGGAAGCAAAATCACAAAAGATGGTAAATGTCAAAGGGAAATAATAAGCGGGATTCAACAAGCCAAGATCGCCTTTAATTTAAAAGAAAACATCCTTTTCAATAGAAGCATTGATCTAAAAAAAGGAATAGATACATGAAAGCATAGGTATGTGTGAATCGTGTTGTTTGTGGAGTGTTTTGTGTGGAATGATTGAAGCAAGAAACTGTCGAGGAGGACCAAGACTGTCATACATTGAGCAAATCATGAGCGATATGGGTTGCACCTCCTATGAAGAGATAAAAAGGAAAGCAGAACGAAGATCTGAGTGGCGAGCTACTGCAGACCAACCTCAGGGTTGACAACTTAAATCAAAGGCTTTATTTTTTTAAATTTATATTTCTGTAGTCTCTCAAATTATACACGTAGGTGTATTTCTCCCTAATTTCCGCGATTATGAATTCATCCACAGGGACTTCACTGCGGCAGGCAGCCATGTTGACGAGTTTCACGCGTCGAAAGTTGAGGAAATTTCAACTCGGGCGACGCGATTCTACGCGAACTCACGCGAAGGATTCCGGGCTTCTGATTGGCTGAAGATCCCGTTTTCGCGTATCTTCGCCTGAAACGCGTCCATGAAAACGTACGTCTATCTGCTTCTGATATCTCGCTTCGGTAACTCCGATGGATGAAATGGAGGGAGTGGTTGGTTTGAATGAAAACTTACACGAAGAAAATCATTTCTCGCTGCCGTCACATTCTCGCCAACTGCCACTCCGAAGTCAATTGCAGCACGAGATGGTTTCGTGAAATCTGAGCATAGTGCTTCGGTTCGTGGAAATATTTCAGTCTGCGAGTACTTCCTCCGCGTGCGGAAGATTCCTTCGCCAATTGTCCATCCCGTGATTGCGACAAGCAAAACGTTTTCCAAAAGGTTCAGGAGAATACAGGAAATCCTCATAAGATTGGTATGAACTAATTGTCAGACATTATCTCAATGAAACACTATTTGACGATTATTCTCCTTCGGCTCTCTCATAGGCAGCGGTGGAGTTTTTATCGTTTTCAGACTGGCTCGTTCTTGAAGGTACAGAAGGCCCAATGGCTTGACAAGCTGAATTATACGCAATTTTGTTTGCAACATTATATCCATAGCGCACTTATCGCACTACCTATCTTTAGCGCACACATTCCCTGGACTGGGTAAGCTCCGAAAGATTTTATACTGATTCATGAAATGTCAATTTTTCAATTTTAAAGTTTTATTTCACAAACATTTTGCCGCTCACATATTTTCAAATGAAAATTAGAAGTTTTTGAGAAGGTTAGGGGAGAGCCGCATTAAGCTTTTTGTAGGCCAAATGCACTTTTTGATTTTGTTAACTTTAATTTTTAAGTTAACATTTTTACGTACCTTCTATATAATGCGACGCATTTTAATGTAAACAATATACTTACTATGAATGTTATAATTAATTTTTATAATTTTGTTAACAAACATGTAATTTATTTTATACTTTCGTTTACCCTTATTTTTAAATTCGTAGGCCTTAGGCACTGTGCCTAAAGGATAAGGCAGGACTGGGTTGGAGGAGGAAAAGGGTAAAATTGAATTTGACATATGAAAGGGTAACACTGCCATTTTATTTATTTTATTTGGAACAGTTTCACCTCATCAAATCAGATATGGCATGCCCGAAAGGATTAATATGAATTAACTTTATACGCAATAGTTTATTCAATGCTTTTAGGCAGCCGCATAACCGATGTTCTTCCGGAGATGCTTATTCTGTGTTAAAGCTTTGTACCCATACATTCTTTCCTTGTACTTTTATTTAGTTGAAGTTATTATCTTAAATTTTTCATACCAATGGTTCTTCGCACTTTCAGCTTTAGACAGTAAATTGTTGTTAATTCTGTCTGGATAACAAGCGTTAAATCTTTATTTAAAAACAAATTGAAAACTAATGAGTATACAAACACGGTGATTTCGGAGGAATACGATCGTGGGGCTTAATGGATAGGATAAATTACATCGTGATTGAAGTAGAGTTAGGCACATTAGGACCTTTTGGAATTGCAAATATCACGCACCTCGGGGAAGTCGGAAACTTTCCCACTATGTAATTACCGCCTATGGCACGAACATAACCAGTCCAGAATGTTGCGTGTATTTGAAAAATTATAATCCTCGTCTCACCAGTATTTTCCCATCGGAGGGTCTGCTTTCTTTTCCCCACGTCAGCCTTACCCTTCTTATTGACGATAATGGCAGTTGTGCCCTTACATGACAAGATAATCTCCGACTACCTGACGATGCCTCCAGGAAGAGAGGCGAAACGTTGAGCAAAATAACCACAAGCGATGGGTCCCGGATATAATAAAAAGCAATCTCACCGTTGTTCTCAGATTCCACCCAAGTTGCTATATATAAAGATAAAAATTAAGTACTCGGATATTTCTTGGCCCAATGCGTGTTAACTTAGAAAAATTGATATGCATTAGGAGGCCTAAAAACAAAACAAATCACGGAGTATCAATTAAGTCCTCATTTACTTGATGTATGATTTCAGGCTTTCCCGGCGAATGATGAGTTCTTCTCGAGTTTCCCACCGGGTTAGGCTCTCCATGATTGCCTTATTTTTAAATCGTCCATGCACGCATCACGATAGCGGTCGAGGCAATCATGAAAAGCCTAACCCGGTGGGAAACCCGAGAAGAACTCATCAGCCTCATTTACATAGTGAATGTTAAAAAAGAAAAAAGCTGAAAATATCAACCCCTATAAACTATCTTATTCAACGCATGTGATTTATTCCGCGTAAAGATCGTATTAGCCAGGTCGATCATCGCCTCCTCCCGTGAAGTGAAGTACTAATTAAGTGTTGACATAGGTATTTTTCATTCACCTTGTAAACTTAGTTGTCAACGGGAATATCATACCTGCCACGGCCTTCCATTATTTCGCAGGCTTCTTGAAGTTTGATCAATGTAAAATGCACAAAAGGTACAGCGATAACTTTTGAAATCGTGAGGCGAGCCCTGACTTGGCGTCCCAATTTCAATGTCGTCATTAAGACATTATTTATTTTAATTTAGCGAATAATTTTTCTTTTAGAACACAAGGTATTTAGTATTTTAATTTATACAATACGCTGTAATCGTTCTTAGACGGCTTGCAGCAAAACAAAAAATAAACAAATAAAAGGTATAAGCGAAGTAGTTTACAATTCCGAAGACATTTTGATGTGAATATGCGAATGAACATCTTATGGTTCGTTCTCAGTGTCATGTAAGGTTTTGCCGCGACTAATATTTGTGTGCATTCGAGGGCCTCGTGTGCAAAAACTATAAGGATTACAGAATATCTAAACCTATGACTGGATAGCCCGTTTCGTCGACTACCGGGAATGGTTTGTCGCGAGCGGAAAAGGGGTTGCGAGGTGACGTCACAGCGCTGCGCGTGGCGGCCTACACTTGGACTTGTGTGGGCACGGCGCGCGCTCAGTTCAGTTGTATCTCCGGAACGAGTTGGTCGATTTTAGTGATCGAGGTGTTTAAAGGAGAGCTGAGAACGTGAGTTAGACGTTAATAACACAATAAATATAAAATTAACATAGGAAAGCATAAAATATTACTTTCCATCGGCCAATTGTTCATAGGTTAGCCATTTGTATTAATGATTACGATTAATTTATGTTATGTGAACCATATGTATAGAGTAATTTTCTTTCTTTCATTTCAACTTTCTTTCTGACAAACAAAACAAAAGAATCTCCCAATAACGAGAGTAATGTATGTAATGTCGCATTCACGAAATAAAATTCCGACGGGAGTATCAAGAATACTCCCTGTATTTTTTTAGATAGGCGCCTGTTTGTTTGTCATGGAGCATCAAACTTCTCAAACTTGGGTTTCCAGTGCTTCTGAATCCCTCTCACCTGCGAATTCCCACTCCTTCAGCAAGAAGCCCCACATTTCAATAGTGGGTTCGGGGAGCTTGAAGGACAACGTCCTTGGATTTTCAATTTTTTTACTGACTCTTGCAACCGCTGTGCATTGATTGGTCAGCTTTTTTGTACGAAAACTACTTCTTCCCCCTCTAGCATTACTTTCTAGGTGCTCGAGATTGAAATGGACTGTGTAACTGACAATGAGTTAAGAAAATAATTCGCTCCAATATTACTCAAAGGACGAGCATAGGAACAGAGTGACGGACAATTCGTCGAGGTGAGAAGTCGGAGCGAAAGTGGCGCTACTCGATTCTAGCTTTTCATCTACCCTCATGTCCCAAAGTTTCCTATAAGCGTCCCTCAAATCTGCGAGACATTCTAAAATCCACTAGACCCTCCCTCCAACCCACCGCCCCCCCCCCCCCCCTCCGCGACTTTCCTCAACATGCGAACGCCCTAGGTGCAAATGCTGCTCTCTCCTCCGCCCCCTCCCTCAAAAGATCTTCCTCTACGACCAATTGTACCACCAGCAACATCATCTACCGCCTTTCCTGCAATTTCTGCCCTGCCTTCTATGTGGGAAAATGTACCACCCCTCTCAATATCCGTATGAACAATCACCGACATGCCAACAAAACTCCACCTTTTCTTGATCCCATCCACAAACATACCGCCTCCCACTCTCAACATTTTGACGATTGTTTCTCGCTAGAAATCTTAGAAGCCCTTCCCGAATCCGCCGGTAATGTTGACGTGAAAATCCGAGAATACGCCCATATTTGGGTAACAAGGACATTCGAAAAGCCCGGGCTAAACCTAGCCCATTGAAATTATTAACCCAATAGCCATCTCACTCCCCACCAGTGCCCAATAGCCACCTCTCTCTCCCCACCACTACCCATTCGCACTTACCCGCCCCCCCTCCTTCCTCTCTGCCCTTTCCTACCCAAGGGAACAGAGCAGACTCTTCATTCTTCTACCGCCGATGATGATGGCTTGACCATCGAAACGTCCAAGTTTTCTTTTGAGAGTGTTCTTTTTTGCGTGTTTCTGTGTTTGTTTAGTGTGTTACTGTTTTATTTATGCATGTGCATCGTCGCCGAGAGCGATTTTCTACCAAGACATTCACAAATTTAAACTTCCGATATTTCGATGGGATCGTGACCATCTTTCTTAGGGTAGAGAGTAGGAAGTTCCTACTCTCTACCCTGAGAAAGATGGTCACGATCCCATCGAAATATCGGAAGTTTAAATTTTTGAGTGTCCTTTTTTGTGCTTCTATATTTTTATCGGCCACCCTCTTGGCATATTATATATTTATCACCCGAGTGATTCTCCAAGAAGTTTAAAAAAAAAAAAAATATATATATATATATATATATATATATATATATATATATATATATATATATATAATATGCCAAGAGGGTAGCCGATAAAAATACAGAAACAGAAAAAAAGGACACTCACAAATTGAAACTTCCGATATTTCGGTGGAAAGTAGCTTCCACCTTTCTCTCGGTAGAGAGTAAGAAGATTAGGTAGAGAGATTCTTACTCTCTTACTATTCTTTATCGGCCACCCTCTTGGCATATTATATATTTATCACCCGAGTGATTCTCCAAGAAGTTTATATATATACCGTATAAACTCGTGTAAGAGGCGCACCTTTTTTCCAAGAAATCGCAGCCGAAAATGAGGGTGCGCCTCTTACACGAATCTGTCCCTTGCAAAATTCCGTCACCCGAGTTTGAAGGCTAATATCTCAGAGATGGCTCAATCGATTTCAAAATGAAGTACATCAAATTAAAGCTTGTTTATTTCTGCGTTTATTGATGGTGTACAAAACATTTTACCGTTTATATCGATTTCAGTGTGTGCTTAAAAACAGAATTTTAGCGCATTTTCCCGGGTACCGGACGTATGCATCGCATTTACTTCTTCGTAATAACAACACGGATCAAGATATCGAAATTTCCTTTATAAAAAATTGTAGCAAAGATCTTTCCTAACAGCTGTACGAAGTTTCATATTATTTAATGCATTAGTATTGTAGTTATAGATGCAAATGCACGGATCCGTTATTTTCCGTTCCGCGCATCCCTGAAAACCGCCGTTTAGACTTTCTTCAAGCTCTCGAGTTCATCATCATGAATCCACTTATAAAATCTTAAAGGAATTCGTTGGTTAATCAATATCGATTAACATTTATTTTGGAAAAAGAGCGCGTTCAACTGCCAGGAGCATGCACGGAAGAGAAAGAGAGAGGCGCGCGCTGTTGCCCAGTCAGAGGGCTATCCGTAAGGCGCGCGAGGGAGTCTACTACAAGCATTACCTGGGGGGGAAAACCAGTTGTCTTTTCTCTGTGCAGTCATTTGGACTCGGTAAATAGTGGCATAAAGGGTGACGCGGCGTTCGGGCACGCGGCACGTGGGCGTTCCTCCGCATTGCCTTGTAGAGTAACGCCCGAAAGCCGTTACCAATATGGAGAAACGCCGCGGAAACCTCAGATCCAAGTGAATACTTACCTCCGGGGTCTATATATGCCTATGAAATATGCCGCGTAAATTATAAGAGAATATCGCAAGCGGAAGGCATTGAAAATGGCCGAAAGTTCGCAGTTAGGCCGCAAAACCTCGCAATAGAAGGAAAAAAAAAACTCAAAATTTTTTCTTCAACTTCGACGCATAAAAAGAGGGGTGCGCCTCTTACACGCGTTTATACGATATATATATATATATATATATATATATATATATATATATATATATATAGTGACGGTTCCCGGCCCTTGCCCGCGAGCTGTGGTCAATCAAACCTGGGACACTCGTCCACATATGAAATTTAGTTTTAAAATAATAGGTCTCGCGAAAAAAACGGGGTTGGTGAGCTGGGTGATTGGGTATGGTCACATGAGAGGGAAAAAGGGAAGGTCATGGGGGGGGGGATTCGGAATTGTTTGGCTCCCGAGTAGCACTCACCCGAAACTAGGATGCACTGGTCCCGGCCTTCTTCTTTCATCGACTCATGTGCTGTAACCGTGACTTCGTAGACCTGAAGAGGAACTCCAAAGAAATGCGCTTTCCGACACTTCAGAAGGTTTGCTTCCTCGTAGAACGGCAAATCCTTGTACGGGTTGACCGATATATATACCGGACCAATGTACCGTGCCTGCTCCGGGCCCCGAAGCACGAAGAACGTCTCCTCTTCGGCCCACTGCTCACCACTCTGGCGAACAATCCTCATCGAGGAGAAAAAAAGGAAGAGAGCCCCTCCGCGACCCTTGCGCGGTCTTTATATCCTTTTCGGCACCGGTGTCACGTGATGGAAGGGAGGGGAAGGGGCGTAAGGCACGCCATATTCCGGGGCATGGTCAAATGCATCCCTCCAAACCACTCAAAGCCGATGTACTTTAACTGCGCAGCGATGTGCTACACTCAAGAGCCAGGGAGTGGGGTGCGGGTGGTGAGTGGGTAAATAGGGTGTGGTTGGGACGTAAGTCAGTGACGGACTCGGCCGGCCGGTCGGTCGGTCGGCCGACATATATATATTGTAACCGGTCCCGTTTGGACGCGGTTACATGCTAATAAATGTGATCGGGAAAAATCGTTTTTTTGTTCTTGTTGGTTTCTGCTTGTTAGATTTAGATAGATGTTTAATGGGGTGAATGCGATATCATATGAGTGAGTGAGTGATATTCCAATCCTTCCCCCCCTTTTTCCTCAGTTTTTTCCCTCCCCCCTTCATCAACCGGCGAGCAACCCCGGCGTTTGGAGAAGGCTGGCTAAGTGCTTTTACCCCCCCCCCATTCCCCTTCCGTCCCAAAAGTCACCGGCATACGCTGCGTCGGGACCGGGGTCAAGTGCGCCCAGTACACCTTTGATTCCTGGGTAAAGCTACTTCCCCTCACCCCCCTTATTCCCCCCCCCCCCTTTCTCACCCCAACCGGGGCGATAGCTTAACCCTTTCGCGCCGAATGCCGCGCATATGCGGCGAGGATTTTCTTCGCAAACGAACGAAAGCCTCATATATGCGGCGTCAATTTTCCGACGCAAATGAACGAATGCCGCGTATATGCGGCGCGGGGTGGAGGAAAGTGACCGCCGCGGAAACAATAGACCCAGGTAAGTGGTCGCCCCTCGGGTCCCAACTTAGCTCGAGCCCAGGGCCTTCCTCGGCCGCTCGGATCGACCCTTTCCTATCCTCTCACGCGGTCAACTAGTGCTTTTTGCAGTGTTTTTTCTAAAAAATTATTTGTTGCTTACTTTCGAAATCTAAAGTTAGAAATGAATTCTTCTTTTTTTGCTTACCACATAGAAATTTTAAACGAAATTCTAGCGTTAATATCAACGGAGTTACAGAACGGCAATCGACCGTCGGCAATCCGTCAATATGAACATTAGAACTCCGTTTAAAATTTCTGCACGCTCAGAAAAAAACAAGGAATTTATTTTTAATCTAAAAAAATCGATGCAAGCAACAAATATATGTTTATATAAAACACTGCATTTTCAGTCAGATGACGGTGGAATTGCACAGTGAATGTGTCTTTAATCCTCCTTGGGTCTGGGACAGCGGCCGAGAAAAGGGATGGGCGTCCCGCTGAGTTGGGTCACAAAACGGTAAGGGATCGGACCCCTGCCTTCCATCGACGCGAGAGAGCTTCGTACAGGGGAGTGCAGAAATGTTTCAAGAGGCTCGTAACGTGGAAGAATTTCCCTCCACAAGGCTTCGGCGCGAAAGGGTTAAATACGGCGGCCGCCTCGAGTCTGGGCTACTAAATTGTGACGGCTGATTCTTGGGAGGACATCTTGAGGCTGATTCTCGCGAGGCGAGGACGTTTGAAAAAACTAGCGGCGAACAGGCAGACGACGCTGAGAGGGCGATCCCCTGCAAGAGGAGAAGGCTGGACCCGAGGATCTACGGAAGGGGCCACGGCGTAGGTGAATAGACGAAAAAGCGTCGCGACCAACAAAGAAAGAGGTTCCGTATCCCGAGCCGGCATCCTGGTCGGGAGAGCTGCAGGAGGTGAAATCGTCGGGAAAGCTGCCGAGGAGAGTTGGTGCCGACAAAGCCGATAAGTACTGTCCAAATCTGTGACCATTCCCCAACATAGAAGAGCCCACCATTCCTCATAGAACGAATCACCATTCCCCAACCTAGAAGAGCCCGCCATTCTCCCTAGAACGGATCGCCATTCCCCTAAGAAGATCCCAAAATAGAAGAAGATACCGAGTGAAACCCCGTTAATCGTATCATTTGCTTATACACCCTTTTCCCTATTCCGTACCTCAGTGAGGGTGAATGTGTAAATTGAAATAAATGTTAGTGCATCTAAATGAAGAGACTACGAGGAGTACAGACAATTAGAAGCTGCACTCAAACAAAATATTCTTAACTGTCAATAGAATCAAAAAGGAAGTTTCATGTTATTCCCACCGTCCAAAGACGAATTTTTTGTCAGTTATTTCTATTTACTGTGTTTTTTTTCATAAAATTTGGATATCTCTTGTTCTAGGATTAGCACCCCCTTCCCCCCCCCCCCCCAATAGTGTTATCTATAATTGATCATTGGTTTCTTTTGTGCCTTTCGTAAAACGAATAAATTGTGAAAGTGTTAATTCTGTGTTTGAGATTTACTTGTCAAATCGTGCTACCGCCACGTCGTCCCGCCCAAGATAAAGAAAGGGGAGACCATGAACCCGCGTCGTATTTCACCCACCCTCATAATCGTGGTCGCGCGCCCATTGAGAATCCACCACACCCCAAATGCTCCGACGAGCATAGCTGGCATCCTTACCTTCCCCATTTCCCCGTCACCGAATTTCTCCTTCCCCCCCCCCCCAGCTCTCCTCCCATCATTACCCCCCCCATTCTTTGTTAACCTCAGAACGAACGAGAAAGTAGGAGGATACAATATATATATATATATATATATATATATATATATATATATATTATATATATAATGTCTTGGTAGAAAATCGCTCTCGGCGACGATGCACATGCATAAATAAAACAGTGATACACTAAACAAACACAGAAACACGCAAAAAGGACACTCACAAAAGAAAACTTGTAATACAAGTTTTCTTTTGTGAGTGTCCTTTTTGCGTGTTTCTGTGTTTGTTTATTGTTTAGTGTATCACTGTTTTATTTATACATATATATATAGATATGGGGGCCGGCCGGCCCCCATATCTATATATTGACCGGCCACCGAGCCAGTTGTAAGCCGTCCTCGCCCAATGCCTCCTTCCCCGTCCCGGTCCATGCTTCCTCCCACAATGTCAGTTTTGACAAATGTTTCCGAGCAGGCATATTGTCTTCCCTCCCTCCCTCTGCCTCTCCCCTTCAATTACGTACATTAGAATTGTCTTGTATCTGGCTTTATTCTGCCTATAATCCCCCCGGATTAAATCGGGCTCACTGACCCCTACCGCCCCTTCTCCTCTCCCCTTTCTCCTCCTTTTATCCCCACCCGCCCCTCCCCTTTCCTCCCTCCCACATCCCTTCCTTCTCCGACCCTCTCCCGCCTCTTCCCCTCTTCTCCTCCCCCTCACCCCGCTCTCCTCTTCTGACCCCCTCCCGCCCCCCCTCTTCTCCCCTTTCGTACCCCTTTCTCCTCCCTCTCCTCCTACCTCACTCTACCCCTTGTCCCATGCCTATCCATCATTCTGTATCCTTCCTTCTGTGAGAAAGGCAGCTTTTCGGCTGTCGAAATATCAGAACGTATAGTGTGTGAGTGTTCTTCTTTTTGAGTTTCTATATTTATTTCCGCCCCACCTGTGGCAAAGTTTATTTTTATTTAAATTATCGCGTGTGTGATTTTCCACGAACTCGTTTATTGTTGCGCTATGCAACCATCTCTCTGTGTGTTCTTCTGTCCACGAGCGGCCTCTTCAGTTCCAGCGTGCTGCTTCTCCAGTTGCTGAGCCGTAAGCTGTAGTAATCTTTCTCACTGTCCTATCACTCCTTTCACCACTGTTCCACTCCTTTGTAATTTTTCTCCTTTCCACTCCCTCCCTTGCTCTCTTCCTCTATCCATTATCCTTTATATCCTTAACATGCCCGCTCCTAATCTCACCAAAATCTGGCTTATCAATTTTAAAAAATATTCCTTTAAATTAGCTCAATACACTTGCCATGTAGAATTTTTGTCCTCCTGTCTTTCCCTGGGCATAATTCCGAACGGCTTAATCATCAAAATTCCCACTTCAGGCATGCCTCCTTCTATTCACCCGTTTTTTCATGCTCACTCGTATCAAATCTCGTACAATCTATGTCTTTTAGTTCTCGCCCAATACAAATCTCTTGTGTCCCAGTACCATTCCAACATTCAATCCCTCATCCATATCATCAGCCTATACAATTCGGAATTACTGTCCACAATCCAGAGACTTCTTACCTCTTCTTTACTCTCCCTTAATTTTAGACGCCAAAAAGCTTTCAAAAAACTGTCTTCCTTGTATATTTCCTACCTTCATCATGGACTCTCCTTGCCGCTAAACATTGCGGCCCCAACCCCACCTAACCCGCCATTATATTCCTCAAAGCCCGACCTAGCAGGCATTTTTCAACTCGCCCGTCCACCCCCTCCCACCTCCCGGTTTTTCCCACAGCGCGTACCTTCTTCCAAAGACCCTCAAACCCCCCCTCCCACCCCGCCGAAGACGCCTACGATCCCACAAAACAAGAAGTCATAAACCTCTCTTCTTCTTCCCTTACCCCTTCCGAAATCTCTGTTTTGAGCAAAGGTCTTTCGTTTTCGCCGACACCTAAGGTTAATCCTGTCAAACTTCTCACAGACACCCTCAATTTTTGCCGAAAATTAAAATGGAAATTCTTTTGGGAATCCCAGCGCTCCCAACTGCCACTTCCCGATACTTCTTCTCAAAATTCTGTACATCCTGCCCTGACCATTTTCAAACCGCCCTCTTCAAATGAACCCAAACCTTTGCTTTCCAATCATCCCTTAGAAGTTTTCACGAACCTCCTTCTCTCCAAAATTGCTGATCCATTCTTTCTCACTTCCTTAAAGCCCGCATCCAACCTATCCTCGTCGGAAATCAAAGCCTTAAAAGACCTTTCTCACAATCCCAACATAGTCATCACACCTTCTGACAAAGGCTCTACTGTGGTAGTACTTAACTCTTCAGACTACATCAACGAAGCCCTCAGACAACTCTCGGATCCCTCTTCCTACGCTCCCGTTTCTCACGACCCAAACCCAAAATTCCACGAGGAGATTATCTCTTTCCTTAAAGACAAAGGTCCCAAGGAAGGTCTCACTAGCAACGATATTTCTCTACTTTCTCCCGCTCATCCCCGCACTCCCCATTTCTATATCCTTCCGAAGATACACAAGCCCAACAACCCTGGCCGGCCAATAGTTTCCTCTTGCCACTCCCCTACTGAACGCATCTCCGCTTTCGTCGACCATTACCTTCAGCCTCTAGTCCATTCCCTGCCTTCCTACATCAAAGATACCTACCATTTCCTGGATCGCCTCCTCTCCACCCCCCTCCCCAATGATTCCGACATTATCATGGCCACCATTGATGTCACCTCCCTCTATACCTCCATCCCCCACGCCGAAGGCTTATCCGCCGTTAAGCATTTTCTTGATACTCGCCCTACTCCTCATAACCCTAGCTCCGATTTCCTTATTGACCTGTCCCACTTCATCTTGACTCATAACTCCTTCTCCTTTAATGACCGCTTCTACCTTCAAACCAAAGGCTGCGCCATGGGCAGTAGATTCAGCCCTTCCTATGCCAACCTTTTCCTCGGCCGTGTCGAAGAGTCCTTCCTATCCTCACAACCCCTGAAACCCTTACTCTGGCTTCGATACATCGACGACATTTTCCTTCTCTGGCCCCATGACGTCGATTCTTTTAATTCATTTATTTCCGCTCTCAACGATTTCTCTTCTGTCTCCTTCACCTCTCATTTCTCTTCTTTCCATGTCACCTTCCTTGATGTAGATATCACTCTCTCCAACCACCATTTCAACACCTCAGTCCACATCAAACCCACCAATAAGCAGCAATATCTTCACTATAACAGCTGCCATCCCTCCCATACTAAAAGATCCCTCCCCTACTCTCTTTCTACACGAAGTTTTCGCATATGTAATAACCCCGATTCCCTTGATAAATTCCTTTCCTCTTTGCACGAATCCCTTCTCCGACGAGGATATCCTGAGACTCTTCTCAATAAACGAATTCTCAAAAAACCCTTTCCTCCTAAACCAACCCAAAATAAGGAGAATTACAACCTCTCCCTCTGTACCACCTACTTCCCAGGCGTCCATGCCCTCAAAAAAATCATTAAAAACCTTTTCCCACTCCTCTCTGATAATCTCACCACCAAAAACACATTCCCCAAATGTCCCTCTCTCACCTTCAGGCGTCCCCCTAACCTATCCAGCATCCTAAAAACCACCAAACCGCTGACTAAACCCTATATTAGCTCTAAAACCCCACCCAACCCCTGCCATCGCGCGAGATGCAAAACGTGCCCTATTCTTATTACCGACCCCCTCCCCGCTAAATTCCTCTCCCACCCACTTCCTTCCGTCCCCTCTCGGTCATGCACTTCCCACAACATTGTGTACATCCTCCTTTGCAACCTTTGCGATTCCTATTACATTGGTCTCACCACTAACGCCTTAAGTGTTAGATTGACCGGCCACCGAGCCAGTTGTAAGCCGTCCTCGCCCAATGCCTCCTTCCCCGTCCCGGTCCATGCTTCCTCCCACAATGTCAGTTTTGACAAATGTTTCCGAGCAGGCATATTGTCTTCCCTCCCTCCCTCTGCCTCTCCCCTTCAATTACGTACATTAGAATTGTCTTGTATCTGGCTTTATTCTGCCTATAATCCCCCCGGATTAAATCGGGCTCACTGACCCCTACCGCCCCTTCTCCTCTCCCCTTTCTCCTCCTTTTATCCCCTCCCGCCCCTCCCCTTTCCTCCCTCCCACATCCCTTCCTTCTCCGACCCTCTCCCGCCTCTTCCCCTCTTCTCCCCCCCCTCACCCCGCTCTCCTCTTCTGACCCCCTCCCGCCCCCCTCTTCTCCCCTTTCTTACCCCTTTCTCCTCCCTCTCCTCCTACCTCACTCTACCCCTTGTCCCATGCCTATCCATCATTCTGTATCCTTCCTTCTGTGAGAAAGGCAGCTTTTCGGCTGTCGAAATATCAGAACGTATAGTGTGTGAGTGTTCTTCTTTTTGTGTTTCTATATTTATTTCCGCCCCCCTGTGGCAAAGTTTATTTTTATTTATATATATATATATATATATATATGTATATATATATTTTATACAAAATGTAAGTATTGATAAAAATGCGTAGGTTTTGTATATAGGTTTCAATCAATGGCACATTTACAGCCAATAGTAAAACATCGAGTAAAACTTTGACAATAACACGGAGAAAATGTTGGTATATAGGCATTTCAATGAAACTTCAGTAGTGTATCTAAAATGTTCTCAAGCAGAAAAAATATAAAATTGTTTTTTTTTTAATTTCGGCAAAATATTCATTAGCGCATGCGCAAACCTTACGCTGAGTGTAAATTGGACGTATGGAGTTTCTTAGGAATTGAATGTGGTTCAACGACAGGAATCAGAATGAGTTATAACATCTAAATAGAAAGAGAAACTTCAGTAGTATTTCTATAATCTTCTTAATCAGTAAAAATTATAAAATTATTTTTTAATTTAGCCAAAAAATACATTGGCGCATGTGGAAAGCTTATACTGACATGAGTGCATATTGGACGTGTCTCATGGAATTTCGTAAGAATTGAATGTGGCTCAAGGAAAGGAATCGGAATGAGTTATAAAATCGCGTGACGGAATTGTGGCCGATTCCAATCGAAACGCTTTAGAGCTGAGGATTCTGTTTCGAATGAAATCACATGGCTACACAATAAACCCCCATATCTATAACAAACGTGTAGCTCAGGAATTGATGAGGGCTCATAAATATTTATTGAGATTTTTTATAACAGCATTTAAGCTTGTCCTATCGTTTCATGAAATAGTTTAAAAGACAGTCAGGAAACCAAAAGAAAAGAAAGAGTATTTATTGATAAAATATCTCGAACACAGATAAGTCAGTAGCATACTCTTCCATGAAGAGCTAGTAATTTTTAAAAATTCCAAAAAACGGCCAAAAACAAACAGTATTGATATTCACCACTGTTGAACGAAAAACATGATCGGTCATTTATAAAAACATTTCCTTCCGTAGATAATTCAACCCCGAGTTGCAGTAAGAAAACGGCCAAAAACTTTTAAAGATAAAGAGATGTATCCATGAAAGAGACTTTTAGTGACTGATCATGAAAAATTAGGCTAAACGCGAGAAAAATGACTTTCTCTGAGACGTGAATTTGTTACCTTCGATCCTAAATCTTCAACTGCATGCAGATGTAGATATTGTCCATCCTTACGTCAGAAAGTCTTACTTGAAGTGTTTTTCTGAGGTCAATATGACCATTTTTACCCCACAGTATAAGGCTATCGCCTCGAAAGCCTTCACGAACACAATACCATCGTTTTTGGCTCTACCATATAGTAAGTATATATAGAGTGGCAACGCAATGATAGAAACTGGATATCAATTTTTGAGAGCTTTTGGAAGAATTTCTCAGGTAGCATTACCCTCGAGGAGGAAGAATTAAGGCTTATAGAAGAGAACGCTTGGAGGCGCTGCTGGCACTCCGTGAGTTTGCATCAATACACAGAGGTGCATTGACGATGCCTGGCTGTGTGCTTTTCACGAGTATCAACTGTTTTGTCGTTGACATGATTCATCGGTAAACAGTTGACTCAGAGAGTAGTTTCTTTCAGCGTTTTATTTCTTTGAGTGTGAATACGAATCGGAAGTGAAAGAACACAGAACTTGTGGCAACAGGTGGCCAACATAACAAAGGAATATCAAAAAGCGTGCAGAAATAGTAAGCAATGTCTCATTACTGATAATATCATGATTTTTCGGGGATATGCGAAAATGTTTACGTGCGGATGCTAATGTTATTTTTGAGCATGCCTCGTACAACAATGCCAGACATTTTTCAAGCCGACGAACTTATTTACTAGCAGTTTGGCTTGAAATGCGTGTTTGGTGTTTACTGCTGCTGCTAAATAACGAATATTAAAAAATTATATCTTTTACTGACATTCTGGTAGGAGCATTGGAACCGAGATGACTGGAAATAAATGCTTTTATGGTAAATGTACGTCTACGCGTGGGAAATCCCCTGGGATTAGATTTTACCGGTTTCCTCCGGGAAATGACGACTTACGTTCAAGATGTGTACGGAATTGTGGAATTATTTCCAGTTGCGTGGAATCACGATCAAAATATGATCTTCCTAAATCACCAAAAACATTGTCCTTGTGTTATAATATAATTACATTATAATTTCTATGGTCATAAGTGTTATTTTTTCACGCTTTAAAGCATTGATTATTTGTGTCCGTTTTGACGAAAGTTATGGGGTTAGTGATCGACAGCACGAGTAGACATAAAGCGTCATTCAAATACTTCTAAGTATACTATAATATTCTTTCTAAATTTTCTGTGGTATTAGGACAGTAAATTCCTCTTTGCAAGTCATATTAATACCAAACTTTTATTCGTCATAAATTCTATGGAACAACGTATCGCATGTTTGAATGAGTTAAGTAGTTTTTATTCCAATTTACTTTTCAAGGTTGACCATTTATTTAATACTGTCTTTTGCCCAGTTCCTTGTATAAATACTAACTCGGAATGGCAATATGTAGTCGTTACACAATTTAATTTGCAAATGAAGATTGTTCAATGTTTTCCTTTAAGATGGTATAATGCATCTCATGGATGCAGATGAAAAACCGTTGTTAAAGAAGTTTGAAATAAGTAGGTATTCAAAAATTCAAAAGATGTGCGCATGATGTCCTGAAATTAAAGTTTTAATTTCTGCCATTTGTCTCTAGTAAATCACTAAACAGGTTTACAAAAATATTTTCGAGAAATTGATTAACTACATCAAGACGATATTTACCGCTAGTCATTAGGCGTTAAAATGTAAGGAATGGGCGGAATAATTATTCACGTGGTAATGTATCGCGATGTAATGCATCAAGATTATAAATAAAATAAATTCTTGACTTTAGGGAAGTAATATAATACTAAAAGGTAAATATTATTTGACTTTAATTTAAATTTTTGTCACGGAACATAGTGGAGCAATATAAATATGTATTAATTTAATATAATAAACTTTATTGGATTTCTAAAAATCAATAGTATTTCTGGTTCATCTGTTTCCTTGTAATGTTTTTAAATATATGCTTATTTTGAATTCTTGTTTGAAAAATTCCCGTACTACTCCTTGATTTGAGACCAACTACCTAAATTGGCAGGTATTAAATATTCCAAAGTTCATATATTCGATGTATTAGCATTCCATTTGTGGTTGTTACTCCATTTCCTTAATCGGCCCCCAACAGCTGTTTTTTGGCTGGTTGGAAAATGATAAATAAATATATTCTTTTCCATAGAGAATATGTAAACTGATTTTAGTAGCTGTAAATTCGAGAGCTGAATACGGTAATTAAAAAAGTTTTAGGCGACTGTTGGTAAAGGTGAGCTTTCGTCTCGCACTTTCAAATTTTTTTTTGAAAAACGTAGGAAACTGACGAAATTGAATGTGATACCTGGGAGTAGAGGAAGAATGCGGATTTGTAAAAATGTAATAATCATACCGGTGTGACTAGTAGTTTTTGAGATATAGACGTTTGAAAATGACCAATTTTTCGATTTTTTCGTCCGTTTTCGACGCCAAATTTGGAGGTTTTTACGAACAACCGTTAGAGGGATAACACTAATTTCACCTCTACAATATGCCTTTACCCCACCCCCCCAACAAGCTTACGGGCCTATGGAGTGATACAGGGGTGCTAGGGTGGGACGGTACGCGGGCCCGATTTCGCCATTTTCAAAAGTGAAAAACGCATTTCTTGTGGAAATGGTAAAGTGGAAATGGGCATTTCTGGGAGTCGAGGACGTTTCAAAATGATGATTTTCAAGGCATTTTCGTGATTTGGAAATGGGCATATCTGGGAGTCGAAGACGTTTCAAAATGATGATTTTCACTGAGTTTCCGTGATTTGGAAAAGCGGAAAACGATTTCCCCTTCCGTAACTTGCCCTGAACCCACCCCACAAAGAGGTTTGCGGGCCAATGGAGTTAAACACGAATTGGTTATAATCAAAAGTGAAAAACTCATTTTCGTGAGTTTGAATAGCGGAAAACGCATTTTTAGCGCGATCGATAACGAGGAAATGGGAATTTCTGGGAATGGTTGAAGTTTCAAAATGTTATTCTGTGTATTATTTTAAGAATAGAATCCCTCACGCTCATTAGTGATTATTGGTGGGAATTGGTTGAAGGCTAAAATGTTATTTCGCGTATTATTTTAAGAATAGAATCCCTCAATCTCATTGGTGATTATTGGTGAGCATTGGTAGAAGGCTAAAATGTTATTCTGCGTATTGATTTTAGGAATAGAATCCCTCACGCTCATTAGTGATTGTAGGTGGGAATTTGTAGAAGGCTAAAATGATATTTCGCGTATTATTTTAAGAATAGAATCCCTCACGCTTATTGGTGATTATTGGTGAGCATTGGTAGAAGGCTAAAATGTTATTTCGCGTATTATTTTAAGAATAGAATCCCTCAGGTCACAACGTTAATGTAAGTGGGCTTTTGTTAGAGGCTAATGAAATAGTATTGTTGACGGAGTTCTCTCGGGTAGTGTGGAAGGGGGAAATTAACTGTCAACAGTTGGAAGTTAATTGTTGAGAGTAGTTGGCATTAATCATTTTCTGACTTGCGTGTGTGGTGTATGGTCGCCATGATTTGCCAATCGTGTACGCTCAATTAGGAAGTGTAAATCCTCCATTTAAAGTGATACGTGAAATGTTATTAGTACAGTGGAATGAATGTGAGTGAAAAGGAAGTGTAAATCCTTCATTTGAAGTGAAATGTGCATGTTTACTGCGGTGGAATGAATTGAATTGCATTGTAGTAAATGGCTGTTGCAGGGCGAGTTTGAGTGGAAGGAGGGAAGAAACTGTGTAGAAAAGGTGTGTATATGCTAGAGAACCAACTGCTCGATCGCTGCGCTACGTACAGTGGAAACGTCATTTTTTCACAATATGGCGGAGAGGAAAAAACGCACTTCTCAGGTTTGAAAGTTTCTCATTTCTAAAGTAGTTGATGTATTGTTGTGTTGAAAAGGTTAAAAAAATTTGCAAAGCTTGCATAATAAGTGAGGTGAAATTGGTTCTGATATCTCTGTTTAAAGTGGGTGAAAATCGCGAAAACAAGTGCGAGACGAAAGCTCACCTTTACCTCATGTTTAATGGAAGACCAATTATATATGTGTAGATAATTCTGGGGACGTTAATAATGTCTGAGACCCTAAGCGCACTATCACCGTAAGTTTATTTGGAAAAAGCTTGTAACTTTTCTAACTACGGTGGCATTTTAAGTTGATGAAAGTAACCCAGCATTACATTACCAGACTTGCCTAAATTCAACTATTTAACTATTTCTTCAATAACTTTGAAGATTATCTAATCTTAAAAGGCGTTTTGAAAATATTTATTATTTTTTTAAACAGGGAACCCTGATTTATTTGATTATCGGAAAAAGAACTCACTCTAAAATCAGTATGTGAACTGCATTTTACCAAATGTGATTTACTGCCGAGTGGACGCCTACAGAAATATGCTGTTCCTCGACTGGCTACTCCGGATAAAACACCGTTAAAAGAAATCCCTACAGTTGCAGAAGCTTTTGAATTGAAACTAAATCCCCGAATATCACCAACGCGATCACATGATGTTTTTTCCGGGGAAAATAGCAAAAAGTATGGAGCGCCATGGACACCAACTCCAACTAGTCCAATTAATGTGGGTATGACTGAAATTTCATTTTTAACACCAATAAGATCTCCAACTGTCATAGAATCCCCTGGTCTTGAAAGAATTCGGGGATATCCATTGCATTATATTTCAAATCACCAGCAGCATATCGCTTTCTTTTGGAAAAATTAGTCCTACCTGCGGTGCGGACGGTACGGAACTGGATTCATCGATCGTCAAAGTGCTTAGCCGGTTTCGATGACCTATTTTTTAAACGTTTGCAAATTAAGATAAATACACTGCCAGATGATAGCCGAGACTATGTACTATTATTTGATGAAATGGCACTAATGTCAAACTTACAATACTCGCCATCTTTGGATTTGATAGAGGGCTTTGTAGATATGGGCCACCTTGGAAGAAAGAGGAAACTGGGAAAATACGCAGGAGTTTTCTTGGTGAGAGGTTTCTATTCCCAATGGAAGATACCTGCAGCATACTTCATCTCTGAACGTGGAATTAACAGCGGAGATCTCAAGAAGGTTCTCATTTTGATTTTGCAGCGCCTTTATTCCATAGGCTTAAGACCAAGAGCGTTCACCTGTGATCAAGCGAGCGTGAATAGGAAGACAATATTGCCGACCTTGGTGTTTGTCAATTGAGAAGCCATTCTTACAGGTTGACGATAAAAAGGTTTTTGTTTTGTATGATATCCCTCGCCTAGTTAAATCTCTCAGAAACAATTTTATGAGTAGTGATTTTATTCTGAATGATAAAGTACTTTCTTTCGAAAATATTCGTCAAGTGTACGAAAGAGATACCTCCAGCACAACCACCAGAGCCTTTTGTAAGGTAACCCAAGCACATAT
This sequence comes from Pyrrhosoma nymphula, assembly GCA_963573305.1. Classification (NCBI taxonomy): domain Eukaryota; kingdom Metazoa; phylum Arthropoda; class Insecta; order Odonata; family Coenagrionidae; genus Pyrrhosoma; species Pyrrhosoma nymphula. The sequence continues at coordinate 2,633,072 of OY754336.1, read as the reverse complement.
ATGTCCAAATCCCTTCCAAGAAATGTATGTTAAGCTGGCAACACAGGTTTTTAGTTACTCTACAGCAGCAGCCATAATTACCTGTCATGCCACTGGAGAACTACATTTATCTTCTGATCTTCCCACTGCATACTTTTTGGAAACCGTCAATAATTTATTCGATGCACTTAATAGTAAACGTTTATATTCAGCTAATGTAAACAAAAGTGGCCTCTCGATTAATAATACATGTATCTTAAAAATAATAAATGAAGGAATCAAAATATTTAAGACACTAAAAAAAGTGAATAACAGTCGCCCCCCTTGCTTTGACGGAGTTGTCTTGACAATGTCATCAGTTCTTGGTTTACTTACTGATTTAAGGAATAAATAAATTTTAACAGGTCGATTAAATCAAGACCCACTGGAAAATTTCTTCTCTGTCATCCGACAGAGAGGCGGGTTTAACAGGAACCCAACAGTAAAAGCTTTCCGGGCTATCTACAGGCAAGTGACTTTGCAAAACTTATTAAACCCCAAACTGGAAGCTACTCCATAGATGAGGACTCTATGGCTCAGTTAGAAGGCGAAGATAAGGTGGGAGATGATGGTGGGGGCAAATTCTGTATCACGAATTTCAATTAATGCACAGAAGATGACTATTTAGGTTCATCATCTGAAGATGAAGTTTTTGGCCTCCCGGCAAAGGAGCCTGAGACTGAGCAGTGTTCTGAAACATATTTTCTAGGATATTAAGTAAAGATGCTCTTGGAGAAATCCAGGTGTTTCAAATGCAGGGACATATTTGTTGGTAAGCGATCCTTAACTGATAAAACTCAATTACTTATTCTCAATAAAACATTTCCAAATTTAAGGGATGGTCATTCGGGATTACTCTATCCTTCAGAAGAATTTTAAAAAATAGGAAAAAAGGCGTTCAGGGTGTTCGAAGAGTGTTTTGAGGAAAATATGCACAACAGAAATATCATCAGCATATTATGAAAAAATGTCCTACGCAAGTTATACAAGTATGATAAGTGCATTACAGAAGGAGCCTGCTTCAACCATTTGCAATTCTCGGTAAAGTTGTTATTTGTGTGCATGACAAAAAAGGCTTGTAAATGGATGGTTTCACGGATGATGGAATCCAAACAGAATAGTAAGCTAAGAATATTAGGACATCATTAGCTTCGTTAATGACATTCAATGTATTACCCTGTCACGCGTATTTCACACAAAAATGAATTTTTAATATATTTAAATTATTATTTATACGATGCCATATGTTTTATGAAATTAAATGAATAATTATCAAAGCCAATGTGTCTTTTAATCTTGGTGACTAAATGTTACCCCATTTTGACGTAAAATATTTGTTTCTTGATGAATAATTAAGTTTCACAATAAAGTTATTTTATGGTTAGGTACGTTTTCGCGAGACGAAAAACTATGCACATATTGCGGCCCAATTTCATTGGAATAAAATGAACCATGATGACAAATAGACGACAGCTTTTCCCCTGCAACACAAAAGTGTACGGTAGGATTGTCATCCGACTCTTCGACATCCGTTTCGAATTAGTAAAATCGCAATATTCGAGGTGTGATAAAAATAATAACGGGGATTTTATAAATTTCGCGGGCTTCATAATTCCGATTTCCAATAATTCCGAGTTACTGCCACATGGTCATATGATCAATAAGGAATACTACCTGGAAGTAATGCGCCATTTGCGTGAAGCAATCCGACAAAAACGCCCAGAATTATGGCAAAACAACTCGTGGAAATTGCACCACGACGATAATAATGCTCCCGCTCACACCTCGCTGCTTATTCGTGATTTTTTGGTTAAAAAAACAAAGCGTATTTTTTCTCAGCCACCGTATTCGCCGGACATGACCCCCTGTGAATTTTTTATATTCCCGAGGCTGAAGAGAACCATGAAAGGACGACGTTTTGCCACCGTTGATGAGATAAAAACAGAATCGCTGAAGGAGCTGAACTCTATACCGAAAAGTGAGTTCCAAAAGTGCTTCAAATATTGGAAAAACCGCTGGCACAAGTGTATTATATCTAAGGGGGATTACTTTGAAGGGAACAAAAGGATATTGATTAATAAATAAATAATCTTTAATAAAAACAAAAATTCCCGTTATTTTTTATCACACCTCGTATAGCTAGTGAATTAATGCAAAATTTAGAAAAGAGAAATTATAAAGAAATGACAGAAATATGACTACACCAGATTTCTTTATAATTCATTTACGATTCAGTGAATAACTTACAATAAATATAATAAGATCATAACCCTGTAGCTTCTAGATATCGTCTGAATAATTTTTTTCCGAGTTCAAATTAAAAACAATATTGATTTCATGTTTCCATTAGTCCCACCCTCACGATTATATCTGTTCCGAAATTAAAATTCAAATGTTTGCACAGACGGCTTGACCGTATCCACCGTAGCCTTCGCTCGGAGGCTACACCTCGACGGTCTTGACATGCGTTGCTATGTGTCGATTAATAAACAAACTGATACCGACAGTATCATTAGAACGTTATTTCAATGAAGCGACGTTGAATTAAGTGTCCGTGTGCCGAAGTTGAAGCCGAGCTCGATTGTTCCAGCTTATACTGCTACTTCGATACACCTCGTCCATCTATCGGCCAAAATATCATAAAAAAGTTATATCCGAATCTCCCTATCTCGTTGCCACTCTATATACCTATACTTACCCTATGGCTCTACTCAATCAAAATATTCCTTTACACTGGTCACGTTTTTCTTGTTATGTTGAGCAAAAAGAATTATAAGCATGTGGCACAGCCGGATGAGAGAACCTTCATCATGGGAAATGTTCCTGTTTTATATTTTCTATTATATTATACCACATCCTACAGTGAGTAAAAATGTAAAGAAAAACTAAAACTTAATTACCAATTTGATGAGTTCGTTGCATGGCTTTAGGACCTAAAACACCAAAGGTCAATACAAGAAACAGTGTTATGATAAGCGCATACAGAGGAGAAAACTTCGGACCAAAAAGACCAAAAAACAGGAAATACTCTAAACAAATGGCAAAGAAAAACACTCACAAAACAAAGTTGATTGAACTCATACAAGTAATTGTTGCACATATTTTATCGGAGTCTTTATCCTATAATTTTAGCTTAGTCTTTAGAATTAAAGTTAAACTTTACCTATAGCTCAAATCAAGGGAGATAGGAGTGCAATACTTATAAATGAAGCGCAGCGAATCCAGATAATATCCCATGTTTAAATATTGAAATATACAGAAGCATAAAAATATGGTGTATTTTTTGCAAGTCGTATAATTGAGTCGCAAGTTAAGAACTAATACCTAATTAATTAAAAAGGACTATTTCCTGTAACTAATAGCAAGGGAGATACGAGCGCAACATAAAATTAATGCAACAACGAATCCAGATAGTATTCCATGCTTAGTAGTGAAATTTCCAGAAATGTACGAAAAAATGGTCTTCCATATTCCATTTCCAGAAATGTATTATCTTTTTTGCAAGTCATGTAATTGAGTAGACTTAAAGCTGCACATTGCAAGTCATGTAATTGAGAGAACTTAAAAACTTGAAATAGGGGTGAGATTAAAATGATATCACCCAACAGCAGAGACCTTTCAGATACAACCGGAATGACGTTTTTTACATTTTCTATATGTACGATTTCAATTGTATTTCCTTTTTTAAATTATATGCGGATTATCTCATGGAGCCATAAGATCACCGTTTTACACTACATGCTATAAATTTCTCGATTCCTTCAGAATTGACGAATTTAATTATCGTAGTTACAGGCCATTCATTAAGAATTCATATAAAACGATAGGGATACAAACTTGAAAATAATTTATGCTTTTATCATTTGCACACGAAAAGACTGGCATTCAGCGGATTTTTTTATAAATTATTCAAGAATGAAAAATAAAGTTCTACGTTACACAACACGAGTGAGCTGGGTCATATCTTTCTAACAGGCGTATCCTCACATAAAATTAATTCCCATAACCACAATGTAACCCGCGGCAGTACATAAGAGAATGATGGAACAAGATCTGGAATGAGGTTGGGGATTGGGGAATTTGTGAAATTTAAAAAAAGCGAACCCATACACCGCATTACCTTTCTCTATTCACAACGTGCAAAACATCCTTGAACGCTCCTGCGACAGATATTCAAGCGATGAAGAGAGCGGGATCATGCGGATTCCTAGGCCAACTACGCGCAAATGAAAGAACGAATCCGTGAAATACAGTCTCATTCTTTCACTTCAGGGATTCTGAAGACAGTTACGGGAAGGGGTTAAGCGTAAAAATGACTAATAAAAAGTAGCCAAAGATCCATTTATTGTCCTACAGTGATCTCGTAGCGGCGAGGAAGCTCTGAGATCGACATAGGCAATTTAAAAGGGGCGGGAAGCAGTGCACTTAGACTTTATTCGTAGTAACCCAGGAAACTGCGAAGTCAAAATCACTTTTTTGCTCAGAACGTCTACATGTGTTTTGAATAATTTTCTTTAGTGTTATCAACCTCAGGGCTGGTAATTTTCCTATTTAAAAAATGGGCCAATATTTACGATTTTCTGGGTATCGTTAAGCCATTATAACAGCACATAATTCTGACTGTCGGCGTTCGTATCAACTGTCACTAATTCATTACATATACTGTTTTACATACCAGTTGGTGAGTTGGCCAAAGTACTGGTTTACTAATCAGAGGGTTCTTATACCGCATCGGCAATATTTTTTGACCAGAGAAATCCCGATCCCTAATAAGATGGCCTTAGGGGAACACTTTATATGCAGTGCGTACTCCCATCTGCCACCAGTTTTCGCGGAACTCTACCTTAGGTCAGATCACGATAGATAAATGGAGCGACACTCAGAACCCATAATCACAGGAGGAACTATTCCATCTCACAATCAGAAAGCATTGCTTGCAGCGCATACTGGGTGCATTGAATACTCCCCTTCAGGTTACCCCCTCTACTCCATCTCTTTCCCATCCCACAAGAAGGCCATAAGCCACGATTAAGACTTGACGGAAACTTATTTGAAGATCTGTTACACAAGCGCTCCACACATACTTCATGAGGGTTCCTTCCACCTTGCTTTGGCGTCCTAGTGTGTGCATTTCAAACCCACCAACTAGCAGTCGAGAAATGTACCACACGTTCATTAAATCAAGGCTTGAGGAGACCTCACCATTATACATGACTATTACTCTGGAGCAAAACTTATCAAAAAAAAAACGAAGCAATATCATTTCCAATGTGTGCAGTCACACTGGGAAACTACTATCCAGAACTAAGATTCAGTTCCGCCTCTATCAGCCAACACACTCTTGTCATTTACAGTTGTCGTCTGTTTTGCAAGCATATTTAAATATACATTCTAAAATTTTAAAAAATGGCAAGTGTAATAACATTTAACTCCATGATCAAAAACACATAAACGTCGAAATTTAATAATTTTAGTAACACTAGGAACTGGAAGGAAATGCCGAGACCAACTAAATGGTAACAGTTTTAATAATACAAATAAAAGTATTAGAAATACATGATCAGATTAATATTTACTATACTCAATATTAGAATCCCAGGTAGAGTTAGAATAATACCTATGTAGCTAAACTGAAAAAAAACGCGCAATCTATATTACTTTGTGCTCCCATACTTAGGCGCAACGAATAAGATGAAATGCTTAAGCCTCACGCATTATCAAACTTCGCAAACTCGGTGGGCTCTTAAATTTCATCCAACATGTTATACGCTCTCTCTCCCTTTTTCGGGGGAACCTAACGCTCTCCCTTTTGAAAAAGCCATTGTTATCGCTTAGTGTTTCCCCCTCCCATGTGATCTTCTTTCAAAATACCCTCGAAAAATATCTCTTCCCTCCAACATTGTCTACGCTGGTCTTACTCTCCGTTTAAGTGGTCGGAGCGATTTTTGTTTACGCACAGATTTCCGTGAAACTTTGGAAACATTTTCTCATTAAATATATCTAGAGATAGAAGTGAAAAAATTGTTATTATACCTATTTGGTTTTTGGAAGTTCAATGCTATTTCAACACGTATCCTTACGGCACATGACATTTTTCGTAATAATGCGATTATATGTGTAAACATTTTCTTATTAACGCTAAATAAAACATTTCTTATTATTACAATAGTTGATAACGAATATCACGGTGTCACGACGAGTGCAATATTCGAAAACACATATTTCAATATAAATTCGTCCAAATTTTAAATACCTACAGCGCCAAAAACAGTTCACAACATCCTTTAATTAAGGATAACAATTTAACATATAACTCTAGTATCATTTCCATTAGTCTGTATGGTGAGTCCCAACCCATAAACACTAAGCACTTATGTGAAATATGGTCCGAAAATGTTTTTTTACTTACTTGAAAAATTATTAAAACGTACACTCACTGACCCGATAGGCGTAACATATGTAGACTTGCGACATAGGTTGAAGTGCACCGTTAGGTAGTGTGTGTGCGCAAATAGGATGACTCCCATTTGCTCAATGGTGTAATTTCGATTGTTTAATAGTGCCATTCAGAATAAAAGTTATTTCGATTATTATTTTGGGAACCAAGAAAGGAAATTTCTACTGACTTGGTTCAAAGTGTCTCACGTAAGTCTCAGACATTTCTCGTGAAATTCTTGCTTGTTTCCTAGTCTGGCCTGAAGTGACTCATGGAGAAGTATCAGAAGCTGGTGGAAGTTTCCGAGATATTTGTTAGAAAAATGTTCCATTTCTCACATAAAATACACTCATCAAATTCTCATGGAATCATTTTCACTATGGTACCCTCACAGAGTTTGTAAACCCGCTAATCCAATTCTCCGTGAAGTTTATTTCCAAAAATAACATCTAACATTCGAGTTCTGAATCAACTTTACATTTGCACTGTCTCGAAAATCTCATTACTTTCGTTTTCATGTATCATGTACCTAACACGTGATCTCCGTCCACTACGTGCGGAAAAAACGTTCAACAAAAACTGCGATTCCTTGCGTGACTGAACATATTCAGCCTGTTCACCCACAAATCCGATTTTCTGTAGAATTTCAAAATTAATATTTCCATTATGAATAAATTTTGCACTCAGATTACGGTGGATTACGCATTCACGGCCGGTGATTGATTCCCATAATACGCGACATGACGCAGGGGGCAAGGTCATGGACTCGTGGAAGAGTAGGTGTTGAGAGCTAATGGGAGTAGGAGAGAGGAATAGAAGCGACGAGAGCGGAGGAGGAAATGAGAAAAGAGCTCGTAACAAGCGTAGCCAAGAGAGCGAAGACACGCGATTGGTCCACGGCACATATTCTTGCGTCCTTGACAGAGGTACAGCCTTTTGTAATAAGATTTCTTTATCGCCGGCGCGAGGATTAGACACCGGAGGGGGAAAAACTAGGAAACGACTTAAAAAGGAGAAGTAAAACTTCAAACCGCCCCTCGTGATGAAGGCCAAGGAGTCGGAAAACTTGAGGCGACCGGTCGGATAATCTCATTGGACGGTTAAATAGATGCGGAGTGAAGAAAACAAAAACATCACTGGGTGGAGACAAAAAAAATTCGCTCACTTAATTGCTATAAGCTAACGGCAGCTCTGAGTCGATTTCATCGAGCAGAAAATACCTGGTGCAAGCAACATTACCCATTTCCCGTTAAAATTATATAAATTTCGGTGGCAATTCACAGGGTATTACTCTATCCGTCAAAAGTAAGAATTAGGGCTGACCCGTAATATATCCGAGCCGATGCTCATACTGTCGACATTCCATGACATCATTCCGAATTTTTAGAAAGAAGCATGTTGCTGAAACAAGAAAATTCCAAAAATGCGATGCTGGAAATATTCACTTTTATTTTCATATTTTTATTATTGAACCCGGCAATAAATTTACCTATGCCTAAGTATATATAAAGAAATGTCTTCATTTTTTTCGCCTAAACTTCTTAAATTTAAGGAATAATTGACGCCCAACACCGTAAAAAGGAATGATAAAGTTATTTAAGCAGCACAGACGTTTGCTTATGCCTTGAATTTTTTTCGCTTGATTTTCGTAATTAAATTTCACAAATATCTGACGAACAATATTGAGTACAAATCGGATAAAAACATACACCATACATTACAATATTCAAAGTCAAAATAATACGCAGAAATCGTAAGCATACATGCTGTTCAAATTTAGTGCGTGACTGATGATCATCAATTTGAATAAGTTTACATGAGAAAAATTACACTTTAAAGGTTTTAAAAAAATGTAAAAAATATTAAGATTTCTGGGCAGCATAGTGGAACGTCATCTCACGACCGCTCTGTCGTAATAACCACCATAGATTGCCCCACTGCGGGTCCTCTTCACCATGAATTTCTTCGAGTCGAACGGCATGGAGTGCGCTTCATAAATGAACACATTAAGTTCAACATTCGGTGACACATCGCCCACACCTCCATGAACCTTCGACGTGCACCGGCCGGGTCCCTCCATCTCCCTGTCATTCGAGAGACAAAACACGCAAATGTCGGGATAAATATAAGAATGAAGGTTTGGACTTCAAGCCACTCGGAGGAGCACCGATATAACGGGTAACTCGAGATTTTCCTCACATTCATGCTTCAGTAATGCATGTTCGTTCCACCTGCAGAGTTGGGCGGTATCGAAAATATTACATGTAAATACTTCAAATGAGTATTTTCGATACTTTTGTATTTTGCTTCAGCAATATATTTGAGGCTATACATTTTTTATCGAAAATACATTTTATAAACATACTAGAGTATTGTGTATTTTCAAAATACAGAAAATACTTAAGTACCTAAATATTTTGAATGAATAAACTATGGTTAGGCAAACGTCCTTCAAATTCAATTTAGACCTTCCATCGAGTAGACCAGTTGAGTGGTTATATTTTTTTTTGGATTAATAAACAGCCCTAAAAGGCGGCACTTGAGAGAGAGAGACATTGTTTGTAAAGTGGTGTCTTTGAAAGGAAATGGTGACGTTGCGAAAGATTAATACTTTAAATGTATGTCTCTGTAAGATGGAATGGTAATAAATGTGTACATACACATTATGTGCTGATGATTATATCTCAAATGCTCAAGTTCAAATGTCAGCAGAGGCACAGATTTATCAATTTCAATCCTGATCCCCATATATATGGATCACACTCCAAGTAAAGTGTTCTGTCTCTCCATCAGATGGGGTATTTATTATTATCAATATCCACCAACAATCAACCAAATAGTTTGATCTGTAAGAGTAGAGCTCACCATATACTATACCTCACACAATAACTGTATGAAAGTGAAACTGGGGTATGCCAGGCTAGTATAATCATGTCAGTCAAATGTGCAGCAAAGAGTATTGGTTTTGTGTTTGTGGGGACTTCAGGAAGGATTCGATAAATATTGAATGAACCTTGAAATAATATGGAAAGTGGAATGATTTTCCACTGGGGGGCATTAATGAAGTCTAAAGGGGTAGACCACACAGCTTGAGATTTGGAAACAGCGTAAGGCCAGGGGGCAAGCTAGGGGTTCATAGCTGGATCCAATTCTAACTATGCCAGAAAGCTTCTATGAATAGAGAGAAGCAAATTAAGAACAGTGATAGGACTGCCATCATAAGCCTTAGTAATGCTTTTAATGACACGATCGACAGCTTGCGTAGTTGACCTTCCAGGTCGGAACCCATACTGCGTATGAGTGAATAGGTTTTTATTTTCAAAGTACTCGCTCATATGTGCATATGCTAAAGTTTCAAAAATTTTTGCAATCACAGATATGATAGTAATTGGGCGATACCTTTCTGGAAGATTCTTATCCCCACGTTTGTAGACCGGGATAACCTTAGAATATGTTAGCCGCTCTGGGGAATGGCCAGAAGTGAAGCAGTTATTAATAATGGTGGCAAGAGGATGAGCAATTAGATGAATGATTGATTTTATAAGATTGTTTGAGAGGCCAAAGGTGTCCGTGGTGTTTGAGTTGTTGAATTTTTTCACAATTTTAATTATGTCACCAGACGAGACTCTTTTCCACTTAAATTGGGCATTAAGATTGAGTATGTTGTGAAGGAGTTCAACCACATCTTTTTTTGGCCCAATGATATTAGTAAGAAGATTATCTACTGAGCTTATGAAGTGGTTATTTAATGCATGTGCATCGATTGGAATATCTGCAGATTTTGTGTCTTGACCAGTTTCCTTTTTGATGACTGACGAGGCTTCCTTACATTTGTTAGTAGTATTATTAATAAATTTGACATTGTATGTTTGCTTGGCCCTCCGTACTTCTCAAATATTAGATCAGACTGTGTGTAAGTTCAAATGAGCATTATCAAAGGGAGAACGTAATAGCATCAGGTTCATACCAAGATAATATTTAACTAGAGACAATAAAACCATAGCTGAATGGAGTTGTGAAAGTAAAAGGCAAAATCGTACCTACAGATCTAATCTAATGCTACTCAGTACCAAGAGCAGCTTTACTGAGCTAACTAAGTACTACCTTGGATAAAATATGTAGGCATATATAATAGTGCCTCTTTCTAGCATCATATTAAACACTGCTAATTTTGCACTTTTAAAAAAATGGAGAAGAAAATATTGAAATCAGGATGAATGAGGATGACGCAAAGATAACGTGCACCAACTTATTTATCTTTTCTATATCAATGATGGAAAAGGAAATAAATAGAATACAGAATTAAAACTAGAATTTACAATCATAAGACCCAAAAATAGCTAAGTGTACATAGATATAATAGATACAGATACTTCTGTTCATGAGCTATAGCTATGCACCAAAGTTTAGTATATACAAATAGTAGTGAAGAAGTATTTTCATAAGACATGGCCCCAAGTAATCATCAATAGTAACGGATTGATTCAAGGTGGCTTGAGCTTTCCATCCCAAGTCTTAGAGAATCCCTGGAGCGGTGAAGATTTTAAATTAGAACCTAAATTCTCCATTCAAAAAACACATAGGGCACTTCAAGTAAGTTACGGTCAGTCATAAGGGACATGTGGGCTCTTTCTCAAGTTTTGCTTAGACCAGGCTTATCTTGACTCTCGACAGTTTATCTCAACCCTTGCTTCATTCCACCAATTACCCCTTCATCCCCTACCAATCCGGAATGATGCAAAGCACCTCAGTTGCCGGTTGCCACAACCAACAAATGGTATAGGTATGTAACAGGTTGATACTAATGGCTACAGTGGATTGATAAAACTTCACGTTCTTCTGGTACCTTCAAGAGGACGAATAAATTGCTTGCAAAAAGAGGCAACCTAAATTAGTGTCCAACCCTGATTTTAAGAAGTGCATTTTAACGCTACCTGCCATTAGCAAACAGAAAATTTAGATTTACTACAGCAAAATGTATAGATACAATGTAAAAGGTTTGAAAATTGTTATGCATTAAATTTATCTTTGCTATTAAGGGAAGGACAAAAGGCTCCAAGACTTTGTCTAATCATGCTCCTTAAGGGCAGTGGTTCTCAACCTGTGGGTCGCGACCCCTTTGGGGGTCGAACGACCCTTTCACAGGGGTCACCTAAGGCCATCAGAAAACACATACATACATATTTCCAATGGTCTTATGATAGTTTCCATATTACCGGGGGTCACCACAATATGAGGAACTGTATTAAAAGGTCGCGGCATTAGGAAGGCTGGGAACCACTGCTCTGGGGGTCAGGTTGGTGAGGTGGCTAGAGTACTGGCTTCCCATCCTGAGGGCACGGGTTCCTATCCCAACAGTGTTGGATATTTTTCTCAGGAAATCCAAATTCCTACATGGGTGCTATGTGGAGAGAACTAAATGTGTAGTTCTCCATCGGTTGGAAGGGACATTACATGGTGGACACCTTGGCACCTTTCATCGATAGCAGGCTAATGCTGGCAACAGGTTTCCCTCCACCCTGCCTCCCATTCCCATGCTGAAAATGACCAACCTATTGTTCCTCTTGGGAGACATATTCAAAATAGAAGGGTAAGATATATCTTCCGGATAAAAGTACTAAGCATAAGAGCTGCCAAATCTACAGACCGCTTCCATCAGCAGGCATGGGAATCACCAATTCCACACAGAAGCCAGAACCCTTCATAGTTAATTTTCAGACAATAAAGCAAATAGTAGTTCCAAGTCCGCAATAACTGTCAAATGGTAGTAGAGAGAAAATGTGGCTGATAAACTTGGTAACACAGCACTAACAGGAAGGCCATCCATTCAGTTGTCAAATTCTTGGTTATTTGTGGTTTCAGGATGTCGAAAATTGCCATTTTCACAGTTTTGTTGGAGTTAAGGACGGAGTTGCTCATGGCCTTATATTTTATTAATAATTTTAAATAAATGTGTAGTAGGTAAATCATTTACGTCACAATGAGGTGCTGTTATTTTAATAGAAGGTGAGATTTTATGATGTTTCTTGAAGTATTTAAAAATCCAATTAAAACAAAGTGATTGAAGGAATACCTTTTTTCAAAGAAATCAAAATCTTTCCCTAAGTTTCCACCAGTGCATCATACACAAATATATTCACAGGATTCCATATTGTTCAGGCGCTAAATGGCATGATGTTAAAATGAAAAAATGGAAATGGAAAACAGTGGGAAATGCAAGAGAGACTGAAATCGATAGCAGGAAGTTCGCAGTCAAGGAAACCCACTCTCCAGCCTCCTGATTGCTTACCCCATCCCTCAAATCACAGACCTCTTACTTTCAGCCTTTCTTCAGTTGCAACAATAAATTCATCAGATGCTAAGATAAGGGGTATCATAACAGCTTACCATCCAGCTAAGCGACAAACCAAGTGTCTGATCCCGTGGACTACTATCCATATGACCAGAAATATTTGGAATTCGTATGGGATCTTGACCAGAGGAATGAATGAGTCTGACAGCTGAAATTTAAAGTAAGACTAAATAGCCAAAAACAAATGTAAATAAGGAATAGGTAATACTAAAACCATTAAACACAAAATAGAAAACACCTGGAGAGAACAAAGGAAATAATTTACAAATTATTGTGCAAATTATTTCCACATAATTTGCAAGCATTGTAGATTCAATAACTAATAAGGAATATTAATTTATAAGAGAAAGTAATTTTTTACAATACATACTAAAAGCATGGACATTCACATGTCCCCTTGAAATTAAGATGATTTCAAAAAATTAATCTTAGATAATCCTTTACGTAACATGTACACTTTACTACATTTACAGATGTTTAAAATGCTACAATATTCACTCATTCCCAGTCCTAAAGAACCTAATGGCAATGAAACATAAAGCAGAATCTCTCAAGAACCTCATGCATGGATACTCCCAGTTATACAATACGTAAATTAAACGAGCTCCAACAATATTGAGCTAAGAACCAATAAGCTTAAGCTATCTCACAGACGAATTTTGACATATATAAAAGAATTTAGAGTTAATATTTACGAGGAAGTGCCTACACAAGCATGGCATATTGATACAACAGTCATTGTAGCAGCATACACAGATTGTGTAGGCTGCTACACTTTAATCATTCGGCACCACTTGAAACGGCACTGCCCCTTGTGTCTGATCCACCTCAATTGGCAACAGAATGTTCTTTATCTGGAGGGTCATATGGTAAATCATGGTAATAAGAAACAAAGTAAGGCATGAAATTAAAAACAGGCTGATGGTAATTAATTTAACCAAATGCCATTGCTTGGAACTTCCCCCTATGACAAATTTGTACACAATTTCTACACAGGATGTGTACCTTGTACACATTTTATATACATTTGTATCCAGTTGTATATAAATGTATACATATGTACACACATTGTATAAAATGTACACAATTTCCATACAGGATGTCACAAAATGTACACATTTTAAATACATTTGTGTAAAAAATGTGTACATGAGTACATTCTATACAATGTACACATTTTATAGGGTACAATAGAGCTAATTGTATACCTACAAAATGTACAAATTGTGTGGAGCCAAATGTGTGTAAAATGTATACATTTTTATACAATATGTACACAATGTACACAGGAAATCCTGTGTAAAAATTGTACACAACATTTTAATTGGGGTTATCACAGCGGACAATAATCTACTCCATAAATATCTAAGAGGACTTACTTGAGAATACATGGAAAACTAAATTATCACACAAATGATGGATTGAGATAATTTAGTAGCTGCATGCAAATTCTACCACATTGAAGTTAATATAATCATGAATGAGTGTATACACTCATATATACGTATACATACATATACGTATAATATTCTGCTTGGTGGAGTTGTTTATACCTACACACTTCATGACATATTTGAAATGAAACTTTGAAAATGTTTAATAAGTCAACAAGGACTAGTAACCGTTGTAACCAAACATAATAGCAGCGTTAATTTCAACCCCAATCACTTAATTGGCTATAATGGGTATGATACTATTATCACTAAAATCATGCGTCAATCATTTTTATTTTATTTAAATACTAAACAATCTACTGCCGCTAGGTATTTGTCGTTCTTAGCATACTTACATGAAAGTATTGCGGTTGGTAAGGCCAGTATGGCTTTATAAAATTCCTAGCCGCAATTTCTAGTCTATCGTATTTTTTCAAATATACCGGGACAGAAATTACCGAATTATGAGTGCATTTAATTATCAATTGAAAATGAGGATATGAGCCCAAAGATACGGATGAATAAGGTACTTGCTGTTAATAAACTCTGATACACATCCTAACGTCAGGTCAAACCATTCTGCGCTTTTTTGCGCTTCATGGTTCAAATAAGGCCTGTCGTGGGGCTAACTCTGCAGATGAAACATCATTTTGTCATTTTTAAATTCCAAGGAAAGTGAGAAGGTTTTTGCTATTTAAGAAAAATTTTTACTCGGATGTATTATTTCGATGTTCACATAAGTTATTAACTGAAAGCGAAAATGATTTATTAAAGCCACAAAAGAGTTGATAGAGAACTCGATTATACGCGCAACCGCGCCTTGCAATGCGTTGACTTCGTAGTGCAGATATGTGACCAGTCGTGGCGCTGTAAGTTAAAAATCATAAAATTCCCGATGATTTCAAATTGCTAATTTGTTAAAGCATTTTAAAATATTACCCGTTGAGGCACTAATCTAGTATTTACATTCGCATATTACTAAATCATTCAAGCAAATTCAGCATGATATCCAAATAGAGTAAAATATTACGCTCAAAAGCAACTTAAGCTATCCGTTTTATTGTGTCCTAATTAAAGGTTGAGAGCGAACGAATATTTATGCTTTTAGCCTATTATCAAACAAGATTACCTAGAAGTATGTGATGGATACTGGAGGATGGGTATGAATGAGAACCTCTTTTAAGAAGTGATTTTTCTTCGGCATCAAACTTTACCTTTCCCCCAAGCTGATAAAATTAACATTTCACCATTGCAGCAAAATAGGTGTGGAGGAAGTGGTGTAGTCATATTAGTGACAAGTGCTCCTTGAATAGACTGATTCTGCAACAGACAAACACGTCACCCTATCTTCAACAGTCATCCTTCCAAAAATTGGTTTGATGCAACTCTCCGCTCCATTCTCAATTCAGCTAACCTCTAAATTACTTCATTAGTATTCATTCGAATAACTCCAAAAATTTGGCTAGTATAGCCCATCTTTAGTACTTCCCTGTTATTCTTCCCATTAATTTCTACTCCAATTATTGCTTTGGTGAGACTATCATGTTTCAATACTGTGCCCTATATTTGTGTCTCATCTACTTTCTCAGACTTTTCATTAAGCACCTTTTTTCATATCTTAATCAGTGATTTCCTCCAAGCATTGTTTATCTTCATTCGTCTATCACATCATGTTTCAATTACTTCCTTTGTGCTGCTGTTGTTATTATCAGAGATTACTACCATATAAGAGTATGCCTTGTATGTACATATATATTTAAATGAAGTTCTTCGATCCTTAATTTCAAGTTAGTTTTAAAAGACTTCTTACAATAGAATGCCTTTTTTGCTTTTGGTAGTCAGCTTAATCCCTACATCAGATTATTCTCATCCCTCATTGCTGCAAATGTTTACTAATTGCATGCAATTATAAGGTCACAAAATTAGACCAATTGTCATTGGAATGTACATTTAGTAAGAAATAAATCTAAAACGGATGTGCAAGCATGTGCATACATCTTCCTCTGTCCATAATATCAAACATGAATCATTGCCATGTAGGACCATCATTTTGCTGTAAAATCAGTATTTAGATCTATTTACCATGCTTCCATATTTAAACATTCTTTGATTGAAACTCTAAATTCATAAGAAATCATGACATGTAGATGATTATCTTAAACTTTTAATAAAAAAATACAAAATAACAAATATATATATATATATAAACAAATAATAAAACATACATTCGAAAAGTTGTTCTCACTATATTGTATATATATATATCCTAAAATAATATGGAGAAATGAAAAATATAAAAATTATCTTCAACTGCTCAAATTGAAATGAGATAGATTCTCTTCCTGTTTCTTAGTATAAAACTGCTTTATGTACAAATGAGCCAGAGATTCGGTCAGGCCATATGAAACAAATTTAATATCCAGGGAATTAGTTATCCACCAAATATGTCATCAACATAATGAATGTAACAGTTGAAAAAAGTCATCTTGTTCCATTGACAGGAATAATTTCTGAATTCTGTACATTCTCCCATATGTTGTCTTTCAAAAAAATGTCCTCTGATTTCTTTTTTTGTTCACTGACAATTATGTGGTCTGTTTGTTCGCATATTTCCTTCCATGCAAATTGAAGGTCTCTCTCTTCAGTAAACCGACTACAGATAGCAAAACGAATCATGTAACTTCCGTCATATGTACCAGGTATCACATAAATTTTGCCACTCTTCAAAAGGGCCTCCTGTAGTTTTTTTGTGACAGTATCTGGACCCTGAAGAAAATTGATTAATTATTAGAGAGATTATTTGCATTCATATGAAATACAAAAGCAGTAAAAATATCATTGATGATTTCCTTTTAAACACTTAATTACACACCTTGACTCTGAAACAAACCAGCCCCATGCTGGCATTAAGGACTAGTTCGAATCTTGGGTCAGCAAGAACCATTTTCTCAAATGCCTGAGCAAGAGCCACTTGCTTACGAATGTGCTTTCGCAGTCCACTGGCTCCATAGAGCCTCAACACAAGCCACAGTTTTAGAGATCGGAACCTTCGTCCTAATGCTATCTGCCAATTCTGAAATAACAAAAATAGGTAGGTGTTCATCTTTTGTAAAATTATGACCACCCAAATTTTTGGGAACTTATGCAGATAAGAATGTTTTTTGATCTTGTAAGAATAAAAGGTTTTTTAAAATGAAATTTCAGCAAGCAATGAAAATGAAAGAGAGAAATTGAGATAATATGTGCATCTTAACCATCACCATTTTCATCATCCTTTGCCTCGATAGACATACATGTATCAAATCACCTCTGACCCATATTTTACAGTTAAGTACTCAATATCTTACTTAGTACATTGAAGTACTATATTTCAATATGTTACCCTTCTAGGATATATCAGGAAAGTTTTGAATTTTAGCAGTTACACTGAGTATTAAATCTTTCATGCAATAAAAAATCTTGAAGAGGCATGAAAAGAGAAGCTTGAGATGAATTGTTTACCACAGCACTCCATTCGTTACTGAATACTTATCACCTCTATTTCTTATAACATATCAGATTGCGAAGTGAAGACACAAATGGAAGAATCATTACAGGGTTAAGAAAAGGATAAGGGTGAAGTAATTCATGCACCATTCAATTTCCACAGTGTTAAGGCCTTTCTGTGTTGTTAAAATATGGTAATTCAGAGAAAAATTATTTTTAATTGGTACTTACACGATAATCTGGAGCAACACCCTGCTTTTGATGTTTCAGGTATATACGATCCACACTGAAAGCATCCACCAAGTCATCAGCATTTTTTAACCTAAGAAAGAAAACAGTGGATTTGGCTAAAGTCACATTAACATGAAGGCAAGTGATATATTATGTATTCTGAATGGTTTCATGAAACTCTTAAAGAAAGAGGACTCCTGTGGCAGGGACGGCTTCTGCAGAGATTTGAAGGTGATTCCAAAGTTTCTGTGTTCCTTACATTTTGTATCATTTTGGCATAAAACAATTGTCAGCATTTAAGTTGGCATCTTCATGTCTTAAGTCCAGCAGCTTCAGGCCTAAAGTCCAACTGTAATGCCAGTAGTACTGTTGTCTATGAATATGAGCCAATGTGGAAGGAACCCAAAAATATTGGAGCCACCATAAAGATAAGACTTTCTATTGCTTTAGATACAGTTTCTTCTCATTTATTTAATACCTGATTATATTTTAATTTAAAAATCATTATTCTTATTTCAAGGCGTCGACATAAATCCCTTACAGAATAATAATATATTTCCCCTTTCCAACCATACGTACCACATTGCTGAACAGTCAGAGTTGACAAGAAGCCACTTGTGTGGGCTGAAATTAAATGAATCAGCAAATTCCAAACCAGCCATGTGATGACGAAATTCAGGACAAATAAATGCAGCACCTGAAAGCAAAGTCAATGAGGTAAGATGAGTAGAGGGAAATACGTTATAGAACAAATAGTTTATTTTCATGATCATACAATAATTTTTCTATTAATTATTACTGTAATAGTAGGATATGCATATGATTTTTTCTTATAAAAAATGTTTCCTACAATTGAAAAGATTAAGATAAAACTTGATGAAAGCATGTCAGACTACCCGGCAATGTCACGTGAAACTCTCCGTAGATTGCTTAACAGCATTGGATTTCATTTTAAGAAACTCAATAAAAAAAACAGTTAAATGGTGTTTCTATAGCAGCCTCAAGACAATAATTTTTAAGGAAAATTAGGTATTTCAGAGAAAAGGATTTCAAAATTTTTTATACTGATGAAGGTTGGTGTAGACAAAATCACACTATGACTTATGCTTGGCAGCAATGCGCAACTGAAGCATTAAGCTGTGGCTACACAAATTTGGACCAATACCATGGCCATCTTCAAGAAGTTTGCGGTTGGAGAGGTGGATTTAAGACACCATCAGGTGCGGGAAAATGTGTAATAATTGTGTACATATGAAGTGAGAGTCGATTTGTGGAGGGAGCTGAACTGTTTTTTGTGGGGAAGAAAGGAATGGGAGATTACCACAGGGAAATGAATGCACGCCATTTTCAGGAATGGTTTCGACATATTCTGACAATTCTCGCACCAAATTCTGTAGTTGTCATTGATCAGGCCCCGTACCATACCTTGTTAGACCCTGACACAAAGAATCCAACATTGGCTAGTAAAAATAAAAGCAATCGTCTATTGGATTAACAAAAAGGACTTCCATCTTCTGCCAAACACATCTAATTTTCAATCGATGACAAAGAAATCCTTAATTAACCTAGCTTGACCTTACTTTGGAGGCCACTAGAGGAAACTCGATTTCATTACCAAAGAGCTGAGAGAAGACGTGGAACTACTTTGGCTGCCAGTTTCACACTGAGAATTGAATGCCATTGAACTACTTTGGGCATATTTGAAAAATATTATTGCAAAACTAAATAGAGCAAATTCGGAGGAAAAAGGAAACGCCGAAGGAGTGATTCAAAGGGACCTTATGTCAATCAGTCTTACGCTATCTCACGCCTGAGTTGTAGGAAACTTAAACACAATAGAAAAATTGAAGACAACTATTGGGAAAATTATCACCAGATCAGATTTCTACGAATAAAAGTAGTTTTACGCCCGGGAAAAATATGTAAAAATTAGGTATTAAAATATCAATCCAAAAAAGTTGAAAAAATACATATAAATATTTTTAAATCGTCTGTTGGAGGTCCAAAGTCCTCACGTGAAATTCTGATGGAAAACGTTTACATATTACCATAGAGTAAGCATATACTCTATGATAACATATTTACTCTATGATATTACTAATAAAAGCCAATGGAGCCACGGCCCACCGACGCACGGGCGCGGCAACGCTGGAAGAGTAGTCGAGGCGAATCGCCGCCGAGCGCAACCTCACTAAAATGATATAAATATCAATCATTATAAAATAAGCTACTTATTTTGCCTTGTATTGGCATACAAAATAAATTACTCATGCTTTGCTTATGACAGAGCAGCCAAGAACACCGTTCTACGACGTCCCGCTCCGGATAAAAAGTTTGTTTATAAAACTCACAACAAAAACTTTTTTTATAAGATATAATTCTATAATTTATTATTTACATAAAAAACAATATTATCTATCAGTATATAAAATTTGGTGCCCATAATAATACTGCGCGCTTTTAAGAAAACAAATTTTAAACGTGACTCCTCCTTGAAATACGCCTAAAAACGGGAACTTTTTACGTTCTCGCTTCAATAAAAATATCATTATAAATATAATAAAATATTATTTATAATCTTTAAACGAAGGAAGAACCAAATAAAAAGACAATGTAATTGGTTTTGATGTACAATCATTGGTTATTTTGTTATTGAGCTTCGAGTGCACATAATTTTGTGTCGGACAGTAAACTACAGCCGGTCGCCGCTAGCTAGCCGATCTTGGCCACGACCCCCGAAATTACTCGAGATACTGCATCTAGGGGGTCGTGTCTTGCCCCCCCCCCTCCCGAAATTATAACCTATATTCGCCACTGTTCCAAGGTATCAATAACTAAGGTTTTTTTTAACTAATCTGGGCCAAAATGGCATTATGTATGCCACGATATGGTATTACAGTATAATCCTGTTATGTGAAGCAGAAGGATTGGATTTTATTTTGGATATCACACATTTGATTACTGTAATGATTCATTTATTGCTAATTGATACGTACTTAAAAGAGCTCACTGCCGACACATTACAGTCAACTCAAAGAGGATTAGATTTATTCAAATGGTCTTAAAATGATTGAAATGATAATACCGTATACCTTCGAGTACAAGTCGAAGACTTAATTTTAGCTGAATATACGGACTGACTTCCGTGACTCTAGCAGAAATCGTAATGAAAAAATTTCTATACTTCGTTGTTTCGTGATTAAGGTGGCAGAAGTGATTTTTTTTGTGAACAGATTTGCGTGAAACTTCGAATAAGCTCTCTCATTTGTGATATCTGTAGATGAAGTTGAAAAAAATTCCATCATACTCATTTGATTTTTGGGCAATTCAATGTTATTTTAACACGTAGATAGGTATTGTCACGCGGAGTCCAATATTCGAAAAAAAAACATTTCAAAATAATATCGTCGAAATTTCGAATACCGCGCCGAAAACTCTAGTCGCGACATGCTTTACAAAAGGAAAACATTTTTAATTATAGTTCTTGCATGATTTCCATTACTTCCTTTATGGTACGTTCCAACGCATAAATAGATATTCTTAAATGAAATGTGGTCCATGAATAATTTTTCGACTCTTAAAAAATTAGTAAAATGAGCACTCAATGACCCCACCTCCATTGTTTTTTTGATAGCATCTCTAGCCGCCTTAAAAGAAACATTCGAGACGCAAAGATGAATGTTGAAACCAATTGAAAAAAGAAAGACAAACTTTCAATGAATTTATCGATAATGTTTTTAGCCGCAACAAAATCGGCCTGCAGCAACCTTTGATGTGATAGTTAGCGCTATTACGTATAATAAGGAGAAATTCAAGAATTACATAAAGGCCGTTTTACACGAGACACTTTATTGTACAATTTGAAGTAGCATCTTTGTGTTCGCAATGCGAGAATGCAGGCTCTGAATGAGAACGGGGGCTGTTTTCCCATCTCTCGTTTATGCATTTGCGCATGCATTCTAGCAATTCACTGCTTTACACGACGCAATTTTCAATTCACATCAATACGTATGTACCTCAGTTTGAGCCATTAGGAGCCTCGCGTCAAACGGCCTTAAGACGTTCTCGGGGGAGGGTACTCGGGCTTTTCTTACGATGTCTCACGTAGGGGGAGAGGAGGCCCTAAACAATCTTACGTAAGATTTTAGTCGCTCGTATTTTTTCACTTTTCGTAATTTTTTAACTTTTTTAAATTATTATTTGGCGAATTATCTTTGCTTTGTAGCACTGCAAACAGCGCACCATTTCCCTCCTTCGACGCACCACTACCCTGATGCCTTTTACACTCGGGTACCTCACGATGTTTCTCCTCATGAGAGGCAATGCAACTTTGTGGCGTGACACGTTCGTATTTGCCTGCTCGCTCGTCTGTAGTGATCCCCGTTTCTAGATTAGTCATTAGCGGTCCACTTACTTTATGCGAATGACGACTTTCAGAGTCTTCTCGATTCTTTTCCCTAAAGCGGCCTCAAATAGTCCAATACAATATAATTCGGAAGTCTTGCGAAATTAAAATTAAAATAAATAAAAAGGAATTTCAAAACCATATTGATGAGAACATTAAAGAACTCAACAAGTAAGTTGCAATTAGAGACGAGCTGACCGACTTTCCTTTTATATCTGATGGTTAGTTTATTTTTCAAAGCATCGTACCTATACTGGAGATATTGGAGATCCCATGGCCATGTGTACCAAAATTAACCCAACTCCCTGGTTGTTTTTACGTAACCATGGGCCCTAAAGAGAAACATGGAAATGTAAACGTTTATCCGATTATTGATAACGATTTTCGAGATATCGTGATTCATAGTAGGCGCGACTCACAAAAAATTCACCTTTAAATATTCGATGCCTCCAAACTATGTTAGAACGCAAAGAATTGATCATTAGTTTTTCTATAGTTTAGCATTCATTCACGCGTACCGCGACGCGAGGGGATTCAGGTATTTATTCTTTCCTTTAAAAGAAACAATCCAAATTAATCTTTTACATTTTATTTGGTTATTTTTTTTATGAGAAGTGGTGTTATTTTTCGATCAACCAAATATTTGGGACAGAAATAAATACATAAAACGGGATTCAGGAAGCTAAAAGCGAGCCCCAACTGGCATATAAGCTGGGTGATTCCAAGTTTCGAAAGAAGACGTTTTTCAGGTCATCTCATGATTAAGATATATTAAGAATATTTCATTTTACGTATTTTCACCGACGGCATATAAAAATACGCAACATATCAATCAGTATATTTACGGAGATTGAGGGCCCAAGAGAAACCCGTAGTAAATCCGCAAATTATATTATTTTTGGGTTCACTATGCGATATTTAAGTGTGAAGACTATAGAACAATAAGTTTAATATCCCATACGGCCAAAGTATTTCTGAGAATTATAAATGGACTGGGAGACCTGCTGCCTGCTTTGCAGGCAGTCTCTGTCTGGTGTGCTCTTGAAGTGAACTTGGTGTTTTTTCTTTTTTTCTGCACTACTCAAGTGGAAGCAGTGGGAAATGTGGCAAAATGAGTATGTGTATGTTTACCAAAAATGAGAAAACTTTCAGAATAATTTTTCTTCCCCAAAACAGCAATTGCATTGTTTTTATCCCTTCTCATCCCATATGCAAACTTGAGAGAGAAATAAGGTTGGGCGAATTTGAGGCGCGATCGCGATTTGGGGCCCGGCATGCGTCTTGCAATGCCTCTTTTTCTTTTTATGTTGGCAAACACATACAATGCAGACACATTTACATGTTCAACGTTAGTGAATTAAATTATTTTTTGTGCAATAAAATAGAGCTGACAATATTATTCGAGTGCATTCCGATACACAATATGTTTGTTCCTACCGCCCTCCGCAAAAACAAATTACTTTTTCGGCTGTCCCACTCATGAGCATGCTACATATAATTGACCGCGTGAAAATCATGGATTTTTCAGATTTAATCCACATATTTGAAGCGATTGACCTTGTGCATAGTTGATGGTCATTGAGAATGCAAAGCGAACGGGGAACTGTAGTCGTTTCAAATCAAATGGCATGTCGGTGGGAATGATGGGAATACGTGGAATAAGCACATCTTCTCCTTTTGAATTGCCATTCAGAATTGTCGCTTCCATGACGATTGGCATCAGTTGTTTGTCAGCGAGCCTGGTTCCATTCGTGGTGCATTAATGATGCTCAAAAGAATTATTGGTGCGCCGAGTTTGAGTGACAGTTTGTGCGGTGGTACACCAGAAAGATCCAACGAATTTAAAAACTCAATTGGATAATTAAAAATCTCGTCAGCATTCATTACGCTATCAATCGATTTGTAGGTGACAGACTCGCCCGAAATTCGTTCGTGGATGGCGTAGTTGATTGCATTGACGTCGGTGTTTTTTGCTACCAAAATAGCGCGTTCGCAAAGTCATCGGTGATCTTTGTAATTGGTGACAACTTGTGGAAAAACTTTCTGAAATGATTGTTGGATCGATGGAACAATGATATAAAAGTTCAATGGAATTGAAATATTTTTCGTGTCGGCATCAACTGGTACTTTTCCATTACCGATGTCCAACAGCCGTTTTGAAAATATGTTTAACACATTGCGCTGATTTACGCGGATATTACGCGTTAACGGGATTTTCTGTACAAGTCTCCAAAGATGCGACGCTTTGAGGCAAGCGTTGTGTTCATCAGCTGGTGTTGAATTTGGCTAATTACTGATCTGTCCCACTCGTGAGCACGCAACATATAATTGACCACGCGAAAAGCATGGATTTTTCAGATTTAATCCACGCACTTGAAGCGATCGACCCTTGTTGATGTCATTGAGAAGGCAAGGTGAACGGGGAACTGTAGTCGTTTGACTACAACTATTAAATTAGTCTCTGAACCTGGCCTTTAAAGGCTGCAGGAGTGAATAGCCATTTACAAAATCGCTATTAAATGGGTATTCAAGCCCGGTTGCCAAGGAAATATCTATTGTTGAAAGGGAAGAAAAATTGATGAATTTCGAGATAAAAACGCAGTACCTGGACAAAAACGAAGCGTATAAGAAAATTGAATGAAAGAATTAAATACTACATTCTTTTATGCGTTCTGTGATGCAAATCTCCATCCAATATCTTGAGAGTGCAAGTAATTTAAGAGAGCAAATGAAGAAAAACATACACCGAATTCAATGCTTTTCTGTTGAGTTTACGGAAATTTGACACGAACCTTATTGTTTTGGAGTGGCATACATTTAAACATTCAACGGGATAATTTCTAAATATCTTCACCAATTGCCGAATTTCGCCTTTATTCGCGTAAAAGTAGCTATACCTATATCAAGGGAAATAAAGGCAACCAGAGAGAAAGAATTTCATAGAAGGTTTTTCGCTAACACATATGACTCTTGTCTACTTATTTCTTAATTGAAAGAAAATACTACGAACATACTTTACCGCTGCTTCTGCTTAAGTGTAAAAAGGTTGGTGGTTTACATACGAACTATACACTTCAGGAATTCAGTGAAAAAATTCCACTAAACTACATATGCTTCAGTTTTGTGAAAAAAGGTTCCAAATCTTCTTAAACATGTGGCTAAGATCCTTCACCAAAATTTAAAAAATAACCCACTTTCATTTGACAGAAATGAAAATAAAGTTATACAGATATCGTAGTGCAATCAACATTTACCTGAAAAACATAAATTAACAACGCTTATATGCCCACACGGTTTGTAACTGATTGCAATTTAATGAGTGCCGTTTGTATACTTCACCGTTGCTGACCTAAATAAATTCATCGTTGTTAAGCAGTTTTTACGGATTATTAGCTTAATAGCCACGGTTTTTTGCATTTTTCTTTGCACCACCAACTGATAAATATCCAAAACTACTACCAAATCATACAGACAGAGAATCCACATTTAATGCTCCAAACCACATCTCTCTAGCTCAAGAATTGAGAGAAAAATAAACAAAATGGATACAGAATGACTGACTGACACGCTACAAAATTAATATACATAGAAGGCTAGAGAAAAAGGCATAAGAATAACTGGGTGACGACCAGCTTGGGTTTAGGAGAGGGAGGGGAACGCGAGCGGTGATGAGGACGCTAGTAGAAAGAAACCTAGAGTATGGGCAGGATGTTTTTGCATGCTTCGTAGATTTCGAGAAAGCGTTTGATCGGGTGGAATGGACGAAATTAATGGGATGGGTGAAGAAATTGTTAGAAAACTTATTCTTAAGACTGGCCAGTGACTATATAACTTTCTATCTTTATATAATAAAGATAAACACAGGCATACTTTCTAATGGCAGTTTATTATAGACTCAAGACAACAATTAAAAATACCGTAACCAAAACAAAATAAAAACAAAATATGCATCACAACTGCTATTTGTGACCAACATAAACCAAACATATTTTAACAGAAATTAGAGGTCGATTGGAGGGACAGGCATCTCATTCGGAATCTGTATATGAACCAAACTGCGCAGGTTAAGGTAGCCGATGCAGAATCGGAATGGGCCACGATAGGATGGGGAGTGCGGCAGGGGTGCCCACTGTCGCCGTTGCTTTTTAACGTGTATTCAGAAGAAATGGTAAGGGAGGCATGGGGGGAGGAGGAGGTAGGAATAAAGGTAGGAGGTGAGCTGATAAAATCATCAGTGAGATTTTCAGATGATCAAGCATTGGTTTGTCAGTATGCCAAGGGATTACAATCAATGGGGAATGCGTTAGAGGTGCAGTGCGAAAGGTATGGGATGAAGATCAACCACAAGAAAACGAAAGTGATGAGATTTTCTAGAAGAAGGCGGGGCTGAATATAAGGGTGGGAGGGCAGAAGATTGATCAAGTTGAGCAGTTTACGTATCTGGGTAGTATTTTAGAGGAGAATGGGTTAAGTTGCAGGGAAATCAGATGCATATTTGCCCTCGCTAAAGAATTATTTTAAAAGAAAATGGAATTGATGAGGGGGAATCTGAGAATAGACGTAAATAAAAGGTTGGAGACAACTATAATATTGAGCGTGCCCCTGTATGGGTGCACACCGTGCATGTTTTCTACATAAGTCTTGAGTCTCTGTCCATTCGTGTAGTTGCAAAATACATATATATTAACGGTCCCTCTCCATTGTGATAATATCTGTAGTGGAGTGCATGCTTGTGAGGCTTCGCCTCGTGGCAAGCATTAGCGATTTATGTGCGTATGGAGTATGTGCGTAGACTTGAGGCGTTCGAGACGCGGGTTTGGAGAAGGATGGAGAGGGTGAGCTGAGTGGCGAGGAAAACGAACGAGGAGGTGTTGGAGATAGTTGGAGAGGAGAGGACGCTGGTGGCGGAGGTTCGGAGACTGCAGAAGAGATGGATGATGGAGGAGTTATTGAGAGGAGAGGGCATGTTGAAGAGAGTGATAGAGGGGAGAACACTGGGGAAGCGTGGAAGAGGAAGGAAGAGGATAGGAATTCTGGACGAAATGAGAGGAGGTAGAAGATATGAGGAATTTAAGAGGGATCTAATGGCGGGACATCCTTGGGAGAGAAAACGAGAAAATGTTTCAAAAATTGGGATGCAGGATGGGGACTGTCCAAGAACCGAACAATCAGCTGGCAGAGCATTCAAATGAATGCAATATTTGCGCAATACCAACGGCCTTTTGGAATAGATTAATATCGCACAGCGGAAGAACCAAGTGTAAGCTCTTATTTGGAATTGGCCTACTGCAAAACTGAAATAAAACAGAACATAACTTAACGCATTTTTCAGCGGATATTCTTCATGGATTCTGCGTAAAACAGATGCGTATAATTTCATGCAGCCGATACGTGAAAACATAGACCCCGGATAAGTCACCTTATTTAGTGACTCGACTATTAGTCGAAGGCAGGGCATTGGCCGTATAAGGTAGCAATTTCTTGACTTATACTCAAGAAAGATACGGTAAGTAACTACATGCACTGTATGCTTGTGCCAACTCTCGTCTTATGTACTCAGCTGATTCTCAAAATATTAATAAGTTGGTATATTTTGAAATACCAGTGGTCAAGAGTTTTTTTTACTTTATCTATGCACCACACCATCCTGATCAAAGTGGTACATGATAATTAACAATTTGTTAACTGGGTAATTGATAATTTAGTTATCACTTCGTTATTTAACAATGATATTGGATTTATCATTATTTTTAAATTTATGACTTTAAAAATAATAATAACTACTATAAATAATTGGCTGAAAGTATAGATAGGACTGGAAGAAACTCCTGTGACTGGACCAGCCAGACGAAAGATGATGACATCAACAACTTTTAATTGCACAGTACTTCATGATTTTATTCTTACCAGCATACGCAGCATCAACATGCAACCACATATTGTTCTGATTGCAAACAGGGCCAAGCTCAGGGAGGTGGTCAAAAGCACAAGATACTGTGGTGCCTAGGGTGGCAATCACCTGGAACAAATCAGTTTTTACAATAAGTAAAAGTATTCGTCCACAGTAGTATCCTGTTAGAGAACTTGTTTTTGGTCAATGACCTAGTTATCTAAGGACAGTTACCTAACCGCTACTTCCAGTATGCTATGACAATATAACAAAAAAAAACCTGTCAAGGATATGAAACTCTATGCCAAGGATCTAATGGTTTCTTAAAAGCAATCTCATTTTGTAATAATCAAGAAAAACTGTTTAAATTTCTAGGGTTTCAAAATCCTTTTAAGGTTGGGCCAGCTTGTTCCGTTTTGCGTAAAATCAGCCGAAAGCCTTCAAATATGGAAGTGAGAAAAAGTGTGCAGAAAGGTTATTCACCCAGCAGACTCACGATCAGTTTCAATGTTTTGCATTTACACCTTTAGAATAAGTACTATCTCCCACACTACTGGAGTAAAGTATGTAGTCTCATCTGTGCAGTACACTGGTCACCTCCATTTAAAAATACTGGTATTATTGCTACATAGCTGAATCAATAATTACTGATTTAAATGACTTCATTCCAACTAGCTGAGACAGTCATCTGAAAGGAATAACCTATTAAGCCTTGTCGGCCTTGGAGGCGGCGGGGTAGCGTCCTCGGCTGCTAACCCAAAAGACGCGGGTTCGAATCCCGCCTGGGGAGAATTTTTCACTTCCGAGGACATGGTTGTTTGTGCTTGCCCGTTGTAGATTGTTAAAATACCCCGATGTAAAGGCCAATATGTGCTGTTTTCGGTGATAATAAAATAAATAAAGGGAAACCTGATTGTGAGAGTGTAATTTCTCCACTGTTAATTTCCCTGATTCTGTTATCCCAAATGCATTTCCATGGTCTCATTAAATTATCAGTGGGATGCGCGAAATCAGGAAAATAACGTTGCAAAATAAGGGATGGATACATTTTACACATAAATTGCCGTGATTTAGCGTACCATTTCAAATGCTGTTAAAAAGAGTTGACCTGCAACACCGGAAAAAAAGACTAGAAGTGGAACATAAATTCCGGTCATGTATTTATATCAACATTCAGAAATCAAGGAAATTTTGAATGATGTAACAAAAGGATAGAATTACTCACAAAGCAAGGAATGAGCCCTTCCGCCTTGTCCTTCTCCACAGCTTCCTTTAGAGTTGAGCCACGAAGTGAGCCCTTTTCATCGGTGGGTAAAAGTCTCATCGTCATTGATCCTAAAATTCCTGCCTTTTCCACCGAAGAGTTGGATTGATCTGTTCAAGGCAAAATATTAAAATTAAGAGATAAAAATTCACCCTCTCTAACTTATTTAGTTTCTCTGACACCAAAGGCACTGCAGAGTGATTACTTAGTATCTGAACATTTGACATGCATTACCATTTTGGTATGGCAATACCAATAATTATCAGCAGAATCCTATATTAACCTACAGTCAAACGTTAAAACAGTAATACGTAAATATTTTGCGTAGATGAAAGACCAACAATTTCATAATATGTAAAATCGAGAGGAGATTGCATGATGATGTAGATGCTCTGTTGTTTTTTATCTCTCGTCATTTCACTGAAAATCAAACAATTCATATGTTTTTTTACGAATACCTTCGAGTATATTAAAGGCATGCATAATTGGATTTTTTTATTCTATGGTGATTTTTTATGATCATTTTATTGAAATGTTTTGTAAGGTTTTCATGGTCATTTATTTTAGATCAAAGAAGGTGTTTTCCAACGACATATATATCGCAAAATGTTGGTTCTGGTGCAGTAAAAAATAGGATCGAACACTAAGTGATAATTATTAATGTACCGCGTCAAAACCTTGTGGTCAACCTGAGGATAATTTTCATGCATTAAGCATTGTGTGTCGCAGTTCTCATTGGTTGTTACGTCTTAGGCGTACACCTAATGTGAAGCTAAGGGGAACCTGAAAGTTATGTAGCGGATGCACGTGTTTTGGAAGGGTACTGGGCTAACATTGACTCAGAATCAGTTGGAAAGCCGTAGTTATGCTCATCGATATAATAATCACCAAAATTGAGACGGATAGAGTAATGGGGGCGTTTACTTAGAACCGAAATTGCTATTTTATTTACGAAATCGTTAGATGGAAACAAAAATTTAATTTTGGTGAAAAAATCCCTTTCCTTTGGACTACAACCTTATCGTGGTGGAAGGGCTTGCGTGCTCCGATGACCCCTAGAGCTACACTGGCGGGAGCAATGCTCCTGGTAGGGTCACTCATGCCAGATTGGTCGAAGGTTAGGAGACAGACGAATGGTAGTCCGCGCAGCGCCTGTACCTCAGTGAGGCGGCTGCAAAAGGCGTCTGACCCCAGTGGGGCGGCCTCTGAAGTGATGGTGTCACGTAAAAAACACTATTGAGTAAGGCCACGGAATACTATCTCAATTAAAACAAAAACCTTGAAATTATGGACAGTTCTCAAACGATAATGAATCCTTGCAACTACGGGACTCGGCCCAGTGGGACGGGTGTCGTGCCCGGCAGCGGTGGGAGCAAGGCCCCTGCGGTCGTCATCACACGAAATCCTTGCTCAGACGTAGCAGCAGCAGAGGAAAAGAAGATAAAGAAGAGGAACGAAACTATCAGAATAGGCACGTGGAATGTTAGGACTATGCTGAGGGTGGGGAAGCTAGAGAATATAAAGCAAGAAATGGAGAGGGTGGGTGTAGACATCATGGGTCTGGGTGAAGTAAGATGGAAGGATGACGGGGATTACTGGAGCGGCGACTATAGAGTAATTTATAGTGGAGGGAATGAAAGTCAGCGCGGGGTTGCATTCGTAATGAATAGGAAACTAAGGACACTAGGTAGAAAAGTAGTGTATGCAGAACAGGTGAGTGATAGGATAATAGCCGTGGAAATAAAGGCAGATCCAACGAATTTAGTTATAGTCCAGGTTTATATTCCTACCTCTAATCATAAAGAGGAGGCGGTAGATAGTGTATACGATCAGCTAGAGGAAATAATTGGTAGAATACCTGGGAGTAAGCACTTAGTAGTAATGGGGGATTGGAACGCGGTGGTGGGCGAAGGAAGAGATGGGCGGGAGGTGGGCGATTACGGGCTAGGAAGGAGAAACGACCGGGGTGAGAAAGCTGTGGAGTTTTGCCGTAGAAATAACCTAGTGATTACAAATACATGGTTCAGGCATCATCCTCGGCATAGGTACACTAGGAAGAAGCTGGGAGACACAGATAGGTTACAGATAGATTATATAATGGTTCGTCACAGATACAGGAACAGTGTTAAAAACTCGCATACTTATCCAGGAGCTGATGCAGACACAGATCACAGCCTATTAGCCATGAAATGTCGGGTAAAACTGAAAAAGATAAGAATGGGAAGGAGGGTACGAAAGTGGAATACGGAGGCATTAACTGAGGAAATGAAGAAGAAGTATCGAGAGAAGGTGGATGATATAATGGGTGAGTAACATGGAGTTAGATAAGTGGAAGATGAACGGGAAAGTTTGAAAAATGGAATTGTAGAAGCGGCGAAAGCAACGGTAGGTGTAGTGAGTGCAACTAAAATTAGAAAACCGTGGATCACGAAGGAGATGATCAGGGAGATGGAGGAGAGAAGGAAATGGAAGAGCGTAAACTCAGAGCTAGGTAAGAGAAAACACCGAGAATTAAATAACTGGCTTAGAAGAGAAACTAAGAAAGCAAGAAAGGCGTGGTGGAGAGAACAGATCGACTCGTTAGAGAAATTCCAAAAAGAGGGAAGAGCAGATGCATTATATAGGAAAGTGAAGGAACTGACGGGTGATAATAAGAGAAGGGGAATTACAACGATAACAGACTACACAGGAAAGGTGATTGTAGAACCGAAAGAGATCCAGAAGAGGTGGAAGGTGTATGTTGAAGAGCTGTATGGTAAAGAAATAAGGCCCAATACGTTAGATGTAGAAAGGGAAGACGACATCGACAGAGATGGCATCAGACCAGGTATCCTAGATATTGAAATCGAAAGAGCTCTTTAAAGAGCTTGGGGAAGAATGGAAGAGGAAAACTTTTTGCCCTTATTCGTAGGATTTATAAGGATGGAGTGCGGCCGGAAGACTTCGCGAAGACTGTACTAATTCCTATACCAAA
Organism: Pyrrhosoma nymphula; assembly: GCA_963573305.1. NCBI lineage: Eukaryota > Metazoa > Arthropoda > Insecta > Odonata > Coenagrionidae > Pyrrhosoma > Pyrrhosoma nymphula. Next base: position 2,600,583 of record OY754336.1, on the reverse strand, counting down.
GAAGAGCAAGGCAAAGGCGTGCGAAGATTACAGGACAATAAGCTTAATATCCCAAGCGGCCAAAATAGTTCTGAGAATTATAAATAGAAGGCTCGAGAAGAAGTCAAATTAATACCTGGATGACAAACAGTTCGGGTTAAGGAGAGGGACGGGAACGCGAGACGCTATAGCGGTGATGAGGACGCTAGTAGAAAGAAACCTAGAGTATGGGCAGGATGATTTTGCATGCTTCGTAGATTTCGAGAAGGCGTTTGATCGGGTGGAATGGACGAAATTAATGGGATGGGTGAAGAAATTAGGTGTCGATTGGAGGGACAGGCATCTCATTCGGAATCTGTATATGAACCAAACGACGCAGGTTAGGGTAGCTGATGGAGTATCGGGATGAGCCACGATAGGACGGGGAGTGCGGCAGGGGTTCCCACTGTCGCCGTTGATTTTTAACGTGTATTCAGAAGAAATGGTTAAGGGAGGCATGAGGGGAGAAGGAGGTAGGAATAAAAGTAGGAGGGGAGCTAATAAAATCAGTGAGATTTTCAGATGATCAAGCATTGGTTTGTCAGTATGCCAAGGGGTTGCAGTCAATGGTGAATGCGTTAGAGGTGCAGTGCGAAAGGTATGGGATGAAGATCAACCACAAGAAAACGAAAGTGATGAGATTTTCTAGAAGAAGGCGGGGCTGAATATAAGGGTGGGAGGGCTGAAGATAGAGCAGGTCGAGCAGTTTACGTATCTGGGTAGTATTTTGCAGGAGAATGGGTTTAGTGGTAGGGACATAAGATGCAGAATTACACTCGCAAAAGAAGCATTTTCGAAGAGAAGGGAATTGATGAAGGGGGTGTCTGAGAAGAGACGTAAAAAAAAGGCTGGTGAAAACCTTAATATGGAGCGTGGCGCTATATGGGTCATTGCGAAGGGAGGATGTATACGTAGACTTGACGCGTTTGATATGTGGGTTTGGAGAAGGATGGAGAAGGTTAGCTGGATGGCGAGAAAGACGAACGAGGAGGTATTGGATATGGTCGGAGAGGAGAGGAAGCTTGTGGCAGAGGTTCGGAGAAGGCAGAAGAGATGGATGGAGGAGGTTTTGAGAGGAGAGGGCATGTTGAAGAGAGTGATCGAGGGGAGAACACTGGGGAAGCGTGGAAGAGGAAGGAAGAGGATAGGAATTCTGGACGAAATAAGAGGAGGTAGAAGATATGAGGAATTGAAGAGGGATCTAATGGCGGGATATCCTTAGGAGGGAAAGCGAGACAATGACTATGAAATTGGGATGCAGAATGGGGACTGTCCAAGAACCTACCAATCAGCTGGTAGAATACTTGAATGAAAAAAATCCATCTTCTAACCGTAGCCATTCACTCATAAATTGAAAATTAAAACAAGCAAGAGTTGATGCCCATCGAATGAGCTGCGTTGACACTTCTACGTCATCCACCTCCCCTCGTTGGCTGTTTTGGGGAGTGGACTGGGGGTGGAGTTGGGGAGGGGAGGATTTTGATTGGGCAAAGGAGCTGTGGACGAAGGGATGACGTAAGAAGTCTCGCCACGCCCATTCCAGCGAAAGGGTTAAGAATATCAGTTCTTCGTCACCTATGACTCAAAAACTAGGCGAAGGATCGAAAAACGGAAAATTACGGGTCTTTTTTATTTTACAATGTCTATCGGATTCGGCAATAATAAAAAAATGATAAACGCCCCCATTATGTCCAATTATTCTCGGATACACTTTGATACATTTCAAGAAGATAAGAGAGCCGAAAACCGCAGTTGGATGGTCGGATCGGCGGATCAAATGTCAAGACTAATACGTATTCTGCGTAATATATTAAATAAGGTAGCGCGATCGGGTAGTTTCCCAACAATTTCAGATTTTCCGTAAAATCCTCAGTCATGAAATCAATTATTTTAGATATCCAGTGTATTTTTTAATTTAAAAAGTTAGGTTTGAAATAGCAACCTATCATTGACTTATTTTTTAGCCATTGGAAGAGGTTTTGCTCATTTACTTGGCTGAAAAAATCCAGAACATAAAAATCTTTGACTTGGCAGGTGATTTTTGATAATTCCAAGCAATCCCACTTTAAGTTCAACAGATTCATGTTTGATGCAGTGGAAGGAGTCCATATTAAAGCAAACACAATTCGCCCTTTTCACACTCAATGAAATATAAGAGTCAATAATGTAATCTTAGAGCACGTGTCTCAGCGTAAGCAGTCTTTGAACTGCCGCGTAAATCGTACCAATATCACGTGACCCACGTTGGTGCCGATTTTCCGGTCTCCCGACCTAGAGTGCGCCCTATATCTATTATTACTCTATGGTCGTGTCAATTATAGCGATTATTGCATCGATGAACACGAAAGTGGTTTGAGATCGATCGCTCCGGCCGAGCAATCACGGAGATTTCAAGGACTCACCGAACACTGTCTTTATCGCGAAGAAAACAACCTGCTTCCGATAAATCCTTTTTTCGGGATTAAGGGGGGAGGGAGTGATTCTGGTGGGCTGAGTGATTGTCGGAACCGCCCATTATGGTTGGTGGAGAGAGAATTACGTCATCAAACTGTAACTTGACACCCGACATAGGTACCTATCCACCATAAGTATTGCTTCCCCTTGTTCTGTTCTTCATTTCCTTTGCATTGCACGGACGAGAGGACGAATAATCGATTACAAATCAAGAATAACCACCTTCTGTTGACAATTTTAGGGAAGTGACTCTTGAAAACATATATTAGTTACTTCGAGCTATTGATTCTACTCGATTTTTCTATTTTTTTCGCTGTAAATACGGATTAATACGGAACAAATAAAAATATACATCAATAATGCATTTTCAAGAAGTTTATGCATGAAGGTTTTATGTGAGTTATCGATGGAAAACATCAAAATTGCAAAGTTAGTTCGTCAGATCGTAAGAGCTCTGGCAGATCGAGGGAAACAAAGATGGCGGATCGGATACGCCCATGTTAAAGCTTGGTATTGGTAAGTATTGGCCACCATAGCAAGCGCCCTCTTCATCTAACTCAATGGACCCACCGATCCGGCCTAAGAACGCCAGATGCTCACGGTCTTCTGATCTTGAAATGTATCAAAGTAATAACCGAGGAGATCATCCGAAATAACCAATAATTGGAAAAACTGCTCGAGTTGTGTCGTCACTCTTAGCGATTAGTTAGTTACATATTAGTTAGAGAAAATTCAGTAGTTCCCGCATCAGTACATAGATAGGGGCAACTATCGCTACGTTTACCAATCGATCTCAGATCGATCTGACTGGCTCAGCTCAGCGGTATGGTAAACGGAGCGCGCTGGCCAGATCGATCTGAGAAGCGAGCCGAGTCTTTAACTAACCGGTCTGAGATCTCAGATCGATCCGAAGAGGCCGGAGCGTGGCGCTCATCGTTCTTCTTTTGGTTGCCGATGGCAAACAAAATAATATCGATATCATTTACGGCGTGACTTGTTGCAAAAAGGGAAAGGAGAGAAGTGTGCGGCTGAAATATGCAAGAAATCTCAAAATAATTCGAACTACTGAAATCGATAGTTCAATATCGATATTTTCAGACCGTGTTGGTAAACCAGGCGGTCTGAGTCAGCTCCCTGCTGAACTTTCAGATCGATCTGAACTCAGACCGATCTGAGATCGATTGGTAAACGTAGTGTGTGACTTTCAAACTGATGGATCTGCGATCTAGAGTCAATGATATTAGGAAAGCTGAAATATGACATTGAATATGCTTTGAAATTTCCCCAGAAATATCACTCCGGGACTAGGCAGTGAAACATGGTCCATGGCGTGCTCCTAGAAAATCAGGTTGTTCCAATAGTTTCATTTCACTTTACCTGATGTGTAGGCAACCAGTTTTGCTTTTATGTTTCCATCATCCCAGTCTGGTCGATCTTTCTTAATCCTTTGAACAGTTTTATCTTTTGCAGTTAGGAGAGCAATTAATGAAGATTCACTCGCAGAACCCTAGAAACAGAGACAAATCAGTAATTATGACTCAGTATTTTAACCTTAACAAAAAGAACATAAAGAGTATTATTAACTCAAGTCTTCATCTTCATAATCATAAAATTGTTTCCCTAATTTTATTTTCAATTACTGTATGAACCAATTTTACATTCCTTATTTGTCTGTAAAAAAAAAGTTTTTTCTGAACCGTTAGGGACAACCCCTAAATCTGTTCCATTTGGTTATTTGAAATTTCTGCATTTTGCCTTTCTTTTTGTCAATGCATTTCCTTCGGTCATTCCCAGCGAAAAAGGGAGCGCTCGGCATTTCTAATTACTTTCATCTCGTTCCCAACGTATAATAAGACATTTAATGTACCTCATCTAGAATATTTTCTGTTTCTTATCAGTAGTTCCCGAGATACGGCCCAGAAAGTGGACGCCAGTGGCAGGGCGCGCCCTCTAGCGCCAACGCCCGAATCTATCCATTCCACTGCCTCGTATATCATTTAGCATTGCAGTATTTGTTTGCAAAATTGAGCTTATACTTTCTTTTAGTAGATATTAAAAATCATTTAACTTGAATAATTCCACATTTGGAGTAAAAAAATTGAGTCGCAGGGCGTGCCCTCTAGCGCCAACGCCCGAATCTATCCATTCCACTGCCTCGTATATCATTTAGCATTGCAGTATTTGTTTGCAAAATTGAGCTTATACTTTCTTTTAGTATATATTAAAAATCATTTAACTTGAATAATTCCACATTTGGAGTAAAAAAATTTAAAACTTGAGAAGTACTTGGGTTAAATGTACCGGAGTTACTTGATTTAACTTTACACTTCATTGATCTTTTCATCCTTTGTACATACATACTTTATATAGAAATTACTAAGCAAAAGAAAAGCCTAAATCCAAATAAATACATACTGTTACAGAGTACATTTGAAGGACTGAGCAGTAAGAAGAAAACACATTAAGCATCGACATCTATAATGTATAATTCAAACGAAAATGGTACGATAAATGGTATTCCTCCAGGCGGGACCCCGTCTTGAGAGATACAGAAAATTTCAGCCTTCCTCCCCGGTTGGGTTAGTCGCGATCCTACTCGTGAATTTCACCTTTAACAGCGTTGTAGATTCACTGCACTAAAAGGCACATTAGTCCACGCATCACGCTGATTCGTGTGCAACTATGTACCCCTCGATACCTCTCGACGCACCGCTGGTGGGCCAAAGTTTTATGTAATTTTATTGCATTGGCATTAATACGTTTTATTTATGAATTAAACTTCCGAGACCAAAAAAAAACTTATCCACGAAGGTTAGGGTTAATTGAAAAGTGAAGCGATAAATGCACACAGAGTTCACCTCATCGTACGTAATGCAGATCAATTTGCCATAAAATGGCTGGGTTCCAGGAGTGTTATTTTATAAAAAAACACGAAAAATAAATTGAAATTACACTAGTGCTAGTGTACCAGCCAAACATATTGAAATTTTAAGGAAAATACGTGGTACCCTCAACAAATATTTAGTACAACTGCGAAAAGTTAGAGGCATTATGATTTCCTCATTTATTAATTATCAAAGTGTCATACATATGTTGCCTACCATTGAAAGGTAGAGAGATTGAACTATAGATCAGTTTGAAAAAAATTGCAGTTAAGCAATAAACGGCTCACTTATGGCAGTGAGAACGAAAATGTTCTGGAGTATTTCCGTCCCGAGAAATTTCATAAAGATAAAAAATATCTCTTTAGAAAATATTTGCATTTTTGTAAAGTTGCCTACTTGCTTTTTGTAAAGTTTGTTGAAGATACGTTTTCTCTATATGATGGTGATTCCTCAAGCATGTAGTCACGATTTGAAACTATCGAATAGGTACCTGGTAACATTGCGCTTGAAATGCCCTATGCTAATGCCTGGGAAAGATAACGTCACAAGAGCCCTTAGTAAAGTGAAAACGTGGAGCGCACTTCAGAACTCTTTTGCACCATTCAATCGACGGAAAAAACAAGTATAAAAATGCTTCAAGTGTGGTGCATTAGGATTGTAATTTATTGACTGCAAAAAATAAATAGAGACAGAAAACTAATATTATTTCAAGTTTAAGAGAACAGCTTTAACTTATAAAAAGGGTAAAAATGACAAAATGATTCAAACATAAGATTAATGAATTTTTTATAGCTGTTAGTTCTGCTAACCCATGCATTACTGAAGCGTTTACTGAAACGGAGTTCGATGAGTTAAGCATAAAACCTGAAAGAGAATACTTCCTTCAATCACGAGCTAATAACTAGTTGATAGGTGCTTTGTACAGCTGTTTTAGGACATCAGAAGTAGATTTTTGCTAGAGAACGAAGCGTTCAACAATATGAGGGAGAAAATATGTATACATGAGAACATATGTATACATGGAACATATGTATACATGGAACATATGTATACATGGAGCATATGTATACATGGAACATATGTATACATGGAAACAAAAGGTTAGTAAATATATTAATATGGAGCATAGAATAGACTGCCGGAGTTTGAGAAAAGGGTGTGGAGGAAGATGGAGATGAAGTGCGGCGGACGGGAAGGAAGACAAATGAGGAAGTGCTTGCTGTGGTGGGTGAGAAGAGGAAACTTCTGGAAGAGATTAAGAGGCAGAGTAGGCGGTTGGAGCAGGTATAATGAGAGAAGCTGAAGGCCTTGATAGAGGGGAGGATGTTGGGTAAGCGGGGAAGGGGAAGAAAGAGATTAGGTTTTATGGACGGGATGAAGAAAAGTAGGGCCTGCGCTTGTAAAAACCTACAGGAGTTATTACTATTTTTCATTAAAACCTAGCTTTACCGGTAGATCACCCTAATAATAATATAAGGCAACCTTTAGGGGAACAGAACATCTTCTTGGAGTTCCCATTATAAATTTTGGTCGTGTGAAAGGCGAAAAGATTGACCTGCATCAGGTGCTGGTGGAATGGGATCTCATTGAGATGGTTCAGGAATACTGCTGCAAGCTGCCGAGAAATTGTATTCTCACTTCACCTCGCGCCACGTCTAACAAATCATTTTACGGAGTGTGTTCGACGAAAAAATCCTAGAATCTACAGTCTAAAACGCTACTCTTCTTGAATGGTTTCGAGCGACATTTGACCTCAAACATCCTTATGTGAAACACTTGCTTTCTCGAGAAAATCTACTGAACGTAGTAGGAGATATTCAGTCTTTTGAGCTGTAGTACCTACGTGAAAATTAGGGAAAGCACCTTGAAAAGACCACCAAGAAGCTAACTGTAAAATTTATGGGCGAAGTATCTCTTCGAGGCATATCATTTACACACACACACACTTTCCAAGGAATTGAAAAAAACACGCGAGTAACAGCAAAACAGTCACAGCCTCACTTGTATCACGCCACCTCCAGGACCATCTGAGCAATTTAGGAACTCTTTTGGCAGGTCAAGGAGTTTGCCCAGCCAATCCATCATGCTAACTTCCAGCTCAGTGCAGGAGGGACTGGCCATCTATAAAATAATTGAAAATCATACAGGATTTTATAACACATGATAATGGACTTCTCTGATTATCAGTGTCCAGAATTTTACTTTGATACATTTTAATTGTTCCCAGGATATACATATATGCATACATAATTGAATGGATAATCATACTCACCCAACTAAAACCAACGCACCCTATGCCAGCACTTAAAATCTCCCCAACAATGGCTGGGTAGGAATTTGCGGTAGGGTAATATGCGTGAAAATTAGGTGAGTGCCAATGTGTAACCTGAAAAGGATGCAATGATCAATTAATTCAGTGATTCAATCAAACTGGAATGGTAGAAAATCCAGCGTCATTTCACAAGAATCTAAGACACTACGTTAACATACAATTCACCTTTGTCCTCTCCCCCTTCCTTTTTCCCTAATCCCTCCCCTTTCAAGGCTGGTATTCTAACACCCCCCTGCCATACGCCTCTGCGGCGGGCCGCCGAGTGGTAACGTAGGCGCGAAATCGTTCAATTAAAAACACTACTATTACCGTATTAATAAATTTATTTGTTGTATTTTTCCTAATCCCTCACCTGCACATGGCTGGGGTGTCCTAAGACCCCCACGCCAGCGTGGATCGCAGATAAGAAGATATGAAATCATCCAGTTAAAAACAGGATGTTGGAATTATCATTTGAATAACTGTATTTTTAGGATGTGAATATCTACATGAACTAACGGTTGTATTTAATTACTTCTCAGCAGATATCTGTGATGACCCACGTGACTTCGCTGAGTGAATCATGATGTTTACAATATCCCAGAGATATCGAGACCTCATTGTAATCGATTAAGTCTAAATAAATCATATAATCGTACATAATACATAAAATGGAAAAAAACTTCCTTCATTCTCTCTTTTAAACTTTCGTAATTTGTAGACTCACTCGAAATTGAGTGAAATTTTAACATCTTTATATATATAAAAGTCAATGTATGTATGTATGTATGTATGTATGTATGTTCCACATCTCCTCCTTTACCACAGGACCGATTTTGATGAAATTTGGAACACATGTTTGTTACTGGTAGACAACAAACACTGTAGGGTTCAATTAACCGAAACCCTATTTTTTCAGGGTTAAGGGTGTGATCCTTACTAATATGTATAAAAATGTAATGGTGTCTGTCTGTCTGTTGCTCCATCACGCAAAAACTACTGAACCGATTGAGCTGAAATTTGGCATGCAGATAGAAAACATATGTGGTTGTAACATATGCTATTTTAAAAATCCCTAAGGGCCCCCAAAGGCCCCCTGAAGGTCCCCCCTGGTGGTTCATGCTAAGCATTGGGTTCGGTGCAGTGGTTTCATTTATTTGTTTTTAAAATTACTTTCACTCAAGATATAGGGCTGGGATTTTTTTATCGGATGGCTGAATAAATGACGTTTCTAATTTTATCAATCGATTTCCTTCTACGCTCCGTATTTGTCTGAACTTCATGTTTTCAGCTGAAAAATCTCACCTTTTTCTCTGAAATCAACAATAACATATTTCCTTGACAACCATAGATTTGATTTTCAAAGGATATACAGGCCTCTAGCATTTAAATATTACGCCTTCCTGCAGGCCCATGATAATACGTAGAAAAAAATCCGTATAAGATGAGCCCATAGTCCCAAGGGCCCCATGATAAATTGCTTCGGGGGGTAATCGTTAAATTCAATGCATATTTAACAAGTATACTCTTCAACGTCTACTCTCAAAGTAGCTCTCAAAGGGGCATATATATGGGAGAACACTTACGTACTAAACGTTAGACATAATGGAATTAATAGACTACACACTTAAAAGAATATATACGTGCAGCGAATATCAATGGTAATAATGCCTCTGTTGCTACAACAAACACGGCGTTGTTTATTATCGTTTAGTACTCAGGTGTATTACACATAGTGAAACCGTCTGCCTCTCAGTACATTCGCGAACTGTTTTTAGACCAATTCCCACATCAGTAACGTCACGAATTATTTATGCGTTTAAAAGTGTTAATGTGCAGTTAACTTAGGTACATTCACTCAATCATCGAGTTGCCTATTCTAGACTCTCACTTGCCGCTATGTTTCCGTTCCTTGGACTTAAAAATATATCCATCAACATGCCTAATAGAAAAAAGAGTAACCTTTCGAAAAAATCTTTTAAGACAAAATGAATGTATTATTTGCGAGAAAATGAACCCTTGAAAGAAAAACGACAAAGGTTAGATTTGGATGGTCAAAAACATGCCCACCAGCGATCTCATGAGATTCTCCCCGTGGTGTTTCTCGGGTTACGCTAAGATCTGCACAAATTTCATCCTTACCCAACATACAGACGGGTAACCAGCTCTAAATCTGGTTCAAATACAGACCCATCTGTTTCAAACCTTCAATCTGCTTTAAGATGGCGGAAATTATAATGACGTCACTACATGCTTCTTATCCGAAATAAGAACGGAAATTCTGCACAATTAACGACGTCTGTGCATGAAAATCGACAAGTGCACTAAGAATCACCATAAATGTTTTATTTAGCAACCGAAACCAATGATTATGGCTATGCCGAAGGCGCAGTCCCATTGATGGAGGATTCATAGGTCAAATAAACATGGCTTCTGCTGCCATTACTCCTCTTGACGTGTCAACCGCTGGATTGTACTCTACTGTCCAATCCTGATTAAGATAATCAACGCACATATCAACGTTGAATAGTTTAATTAAGTCATGGAATGCAAATATATGTATGTACACAAGGGAAGCGATCAAGCTGTTAATCACTCAGAAGACGGCTCAAGAGGACCGGAGGGACGAGGTGACCATCTATCAACCGTTGCTATTTAAGTAATAATGAGTCTGCGAGGCCGATTTTTGGGTTTCCTGTGCATGAAAGTGAACCAATAGTCACTCATCTCTCCGTGAACCTGGGAAACTGTCAGTGTGTCTACTACAACGAACACAACATACAAGATAGGATACGAACTCCTCAAATAACCACGCATACTGTTTTTCTTCGGGCTTTGTGGTTTTATTATAAAAAAATAAGTTTAATGTTTTTCACACCCGTTGAATTTCAACGGGTATCTTCCGCTCGTAACGAAATAAAACCAACAATATAAATTTATTTAGACAGTATAAATTTACTTTCGACCCGGTTTTCAATATTGATACAACTATCGTCAAGTGACCAGCGTTGCTAAGTGCGCACAAATTAAAAATATTCGTAAGAGGGTGGGGGAAAGGAAAGGAGCAGAGGAGGCGGAGAGGGGTGGTGGTTTCCTTCCACCCACCCTCTTACGAATATTTTTGAATTGGTGCGCACTTAGCACCACTTGTCACCTGACGATGATGTGTCATCATTGAAACCAGGGTCGAAAGTAAATTTATACTGTGGAAAATTGCACAGCTTGATTTCATCGCTTTTACCTTCTATATCAATCACTGTATCGTTGAATGAAAACTCGAATTCATAGAACCATGGAAAAATTGCGACCACAAGAAAACAAGGAGGTAATAACTTTTAAGTTGTACCATTCAACTGCAATACCTTTAGGAATGTGACAAAAATGTCGACTTTTTTCATGGTTATGACACCAATATTGAGGCATTTGAAATGGAATAATACTTACTAAACTTAATACTTAACCTTAATACTCGCACCTCAACACACAAAGTCATAAAAGCAAAGAAAGGTGGAAAAACTTAGTAGGTTTCATATAAAACTACTTTGGTTTATATTTTATAATTGCCTTTGTACTAATGGCCTCAAATACGAAACCACACAAGGCTGAGAAGTTACAGTAGGGTAAATCGGGGAGAGAATCGCCGCATACGGACTGCGCACCCCCCCCCCCCCCCCTAGTTTCGGCGTTTCCCGACAGATTGCGGGCAGATGCCCAATGTAGAGGTGCAATAGATGCCAGGGAATAAGTGAGGTGGTCCCGTTTTTATTTCTTTGGTTTTACAGATTTTAAAGCGCAAATACTGAGGTAAGTCTGGTATTTCACCTTCGAAATTTTCCTCGCCTTGCACTAAATTCGTATTAGACGTTGAACCACTGCTATATTACGATTGTTTGTGGTTTGCAGCAACAGTAAGTTCTGCTAGGAATGTTTTCAGTCTAGTTTCGCCATCTCGGCCTTGAAGACCATAGAGCCACGAGGTGCGGCGTCTCTCCCGTAGAGAACGGGAGAGACGCCGCTATGAACTTCGGTACACATGCCGCACTTCTCTCATGCGGGATATAGGTACACCGCACGGAATGAATTATGATTTCAAATGAATTATAACACGTTTTCAGCAGCGTTATATATGTTTTAGTGTGTATACTAAAACTAAATACAATTGTTTTTGTGTTTTGTAGTATTATTTAATTTTTTGGTACACTTATTTTGAACAATAATGTGCAAAATAAGTAGAAACAATTTTCAACTCTACTTTTAAACTAATTTAAAAATGCCGACAATTTATAAAAGAAAAGTGGGGGTAAAACCTCGTGGACAATGTGACCCACAGAGGTTAATCGAAGCCATTTCTAGGAATGAGGCAGGAGATATTTCATTTCGAGAAGCAGAAAGATTATACAGAGTACCAGCGAGAACTAGGAAGAGGTGAATGGACACGGGAAAAACGCACGCCCCCGGCCATGGCCCAACAAGTAAGTTTTTGTAAATAACTCTTAATATGAAGTATTGAACTACTAATTCTTACTTTATAAATAAAAATAGGCCTAGCTTATCCTAGATAGTCACTACAATGGTGTGCTTATTAGTATAAAAATATGTGCACTAATAATCGTGTGGGTTTTCAGGCAGTCTCGGACCAGAAAATGAAGAAAGGCTCGTAATATACATCCAAAAACTTGGCGCTGCCGGATTTTTCTCAGATCAGCCAGCTGTAAGGAGAATGGCGTATGAATTTGCGGTGGCTTTGAATATCAGCCATAAAATCAACTACGAGAAAAAAAATAGCTGGTTATGATTGGCTTTCGTCTTTTCTGAGGAGACATCCTGAGCTGAGTATTCGGAAAGCAGAGGGTTTGTCAATGGCAAGGGGAAGGTGCTTGACAAGAAAATCAGCAGAAATGTTTTATGATCTTCTAGAGGAAGTAGTAAAAGAACATAAACTTCAGGACAAGCCACAAAATATAGACAATGTAGATGAGACCGGAGTGCAGCTAATAAACAATATTGGCAAAGTTGTGGCAAAAAAAGGTGTTGAAGTAGTGAACAAAATAACAACTGCAGAAAAAGGTGAAACAGTGAGCTTGATAGCGTGTTGTTCGGCAGAAGACAGATTTCATCCCCCTGCATTAATCATCAAAGGAAAATTCTCAAAACCGGAGTTCCAAGATGGACTCCCTCCAGGATCCAAAGTGTACATGAACCAGAAGTCAGCGTACGTCAATAGTGACATATTTTACAAGTGGTTTAGTGAGCAGTTTTTGCCCCGGAAAGCACCTGGGCGTAATATCCTGATTCTCGATGGGCATTGTTCGCATGTTTCTTCCATTTCCCTTCTTGAGCTAGCTGAAAACAATGAGGTCACGTTACTCTGTCTACCTCCTCACACTACCCATGCTTTACAGCCACTAGATACATCTTTTTTTGGTCCTCTTAAATGCTACTTTAAAACCGCCAGCAACAAATGGGTTGAACAACATGTCGGCCGCAAGCTAACGCGGTACCAAGTCGCGGTACCAACGCGGTACCAACTTAATTTGTGAGGCGTGGGAAAAATCTGCCTCCGTGGGAAACGGCAATAGTGGCTTCAGATCCTCGGGAATTTTCCCCCTGAACAGAAATGCTCTTTCAGACTACCTGTTTTCTATTTCAGATAATTTGGAATATGTTCCATGCATTACACCTACCCAACCTCACCGAGAAACTAGACCTTGTGCTACAGGATCTTCTCAACTGGAACCGCAACCTTGCAGTAGCAAAGACATCATTGGGCCTGAACCACAAGGAACACCCTCAAAACTTCTAACAAAAATTTCAAAGTTGAGTCAAAGTCAAAGATAGGTGGGAAAAATGTTCCAGTTTTATTAACCTCTACTGAAAACCGGAAGCGACTGAAAAAAAGGTTGGATGAAAAACATCAAAATGAACGAAAAAGAGAACAAAATAGGGGAAAAGTTATCCAAACTGTGCCTAAAAGGAAAAGTTTAAATTTTGATCTTGTCTCTGAAACTGACAACAATTTTACTTTTCATAGAGAACAAGATAGTTCAAATGCAAAACGAAAACCCAGTAAACTAAAAAAAGTAGCAACGATAGTAGCTGCAAGGAGTGTGGTGAAGTCTACAAGGAAACCCAAAAAACATGTGATTGGTTATGCTGTGCAACATGCAAATCATGGCTGCACGATGATTGCACAATTTTTTATATGTTTTGTGTCGATTGTGGTCGCGAAGATAGAAAAAAATCCAAATAAGTTTTGCACTTAGGCTATTACCATAAATGAGTTTTTTATAAATATTATTATGCTAATTTTGTAGGCTACAGCAAGTTTTAACTTAAGCAAGGCATAACTTAAGTTAATTGTCTTTATTTATTTTTCAATTTGTATTTTAGAACAATGAAGTAACAGTCCTAAATTAAGTCTCTGTTAACTGACTTTCTTCCGATCAACTTGTATTTTTCAGTAAAAAATAGATAAATATAGCCCATGTTAATTGAATTTCTTTGTTTTTACATGTGCATGTTTCAGATATAATGACATAAACATAGCTGTAGTTTTCCAACCTACATTTCAGTTACATTAAAATCGTAGGCATGTACTATTAATTAGAAAAATAGTAAAAATATATAAAAAGTATTTACATAGCTTAATTTCCTCATAACTCCATTAATGTGACAAAATGTTTTTAAAATATGGATCTGCAGAATAGAGAAATCAGTTTTAGTCTGTTTTAATGACATGCGGCGTATCACCCTTATACGTGCGGCGTGTCACCCGTAACATACGGGATAGACGCCGCGAGGTAATGTTTTACAAAAATAATTCTTACAGCTAAGAGAAGAATGATATAAGTAAACGTTTCGGTGTGTACGTCAGAAACAAGACTAGTCACCATATTTACTACTTAGTTTAATCAAAAGTACAAAATATAGTTATTTTACAAAATGTGCGGCATCTCTCCCTGATTTACCCTGTAGGAAACAAACCTATCCGCCACGATAGCATAAATTTAAAAAAATTTATATGTTGGCACACTCTTCAGTAGCTCATTGAAATATTTAATATATGAAACGTATAAATGAAACTATTTTTTTTTAAAGTACCTACCTATATACTTTTAGGGCGCCTTGTCAATTAAATTTAATTCTAATTAAGGAAGAGTAGTTAGGGCAGACTATTTATGAAAAAGTATATGACAAGAAATATAATTATCTTATTTCAGCATCAATCTCTTCTTAACAAGTGTATACGAGCATCTCGTATACGTATGTACATCTCAAAAAATCAATCTAAAGGATAATCTTGGAAAATAACAGAACCAAAGCAATGAATGCATGTATCTACTTCTGTAGTTTTACCACTTTACTCTGCAATACTGTGGGGAACAAAAAAATAGCCTCAGTAATGGAATATCTTTATGGTTTCTAGCCAACTATTGCACTCTGTCTGCAGCTTGTTACCGGCACCGTCCCTTTCGTCAAATAATGCCAAGCATCAGATAAATTCCTATCTTCCTTACCCCCGGCATTACCACCCTTTCCACATCCCTCAGCACATCCTGCCATTCCTCAGGGTCTTCTGGTGCCTCTTCTGGCAACAATGTTTGTATGAAGCCTGGCTCCACTGGCGGCAGCACTTGTCTAATTTAATGATAAGAGGAGAAAGAGAGACAAAGATTTTAAGAGGCATGTGAAATAAAATCATAACCTTATTCATTAATTACTACAAAGATCGTACATAAGATCGTTAACCGAAGATTTCGCTATCTTATTCCAGATTGCCATGCCACCAATAGAGCATTAGGCATTTATTATACATTGGACTTAGTGAGTTAACAACTGTTTATACGAAATAACAAATGGAGGGCCAAGGGTTAAGGTGGACCAAGTCACTTTTTCCATTTCTTAAATAATAGTTGCATAGGATGGCTAGAGTCGTATATTTTAAGCGCAAGAGAGAACCAAGTCCAAAGCTTGTAAAATGACAGAATCTCTCGAGAGCACTGATTAGAGTGAGTTCCTACAGCTAATTTAGGGGAGGAATATTACGGGACATTAAACGCGTTTTCTTCAAAACTAACTTCGGTGGATGTCGCATGTCAAGTTTATGAACTGACAGTTCATGGGTTAATAACTCAAATCACTTTAATTTCTGTTAAAATATTTTTTCAGTCAATTTTCATAAGATTTCTTGGTTCCTTAGTGATGTGTAAGTAAAGAAAATAAGGATTGTGACTGGAGGAGATATATTGAAGTAGGATGGTTGTGAGCCCTTGGTTGGAAAGAAGAGTAAGGAAATCAAGACTAATTATCACAATATGAATATGTTTTGCCAGTGGCAGATACTTAGAATTCATTTCTGGACGGCGTCATGGACGTGGCACACTTTAACAGTGACCTCCCTAAATATTACTCAAAAGAGGCATGCCTTAGCAAAATTTAAGTGTTAAACTTTTTTTAAAGAAGCGATTATTTGAGTGAGATATCACTGTTAATTTTTTCAACGTATTTGGGCTAATTATAAAGAAACATATCTCATGTTTTTCATGATACCGAAATAACAGCTACTCACTGCACTAGTTTTCAAGATATTTTCAAAAAAAAAGTAGAAGCCGTTTTCCATAGGACACGGAATTACTGCGCACACCAGAGATGTATTATTATTATTTTAAATGAGGAAGTCCTGACGCATATATGTTATGTAGAAATTTATAATATGCAGCTCGTATGTTATCTCGATTATTTTTAAGAATAAAGTTGTTACTCGCATTATAATTTTTAATGAAATCTCAAAAGCATTTTGGTTCAGAAGATCATTTCAGCGCACGGCGTGAAACATATAATTCAAGTTAAAGCCTCAAATATGAATACATAGTTTCTTTCCGAGAGGTTCAGTCATAAAAACAGAGTTTCTACGTCTTTAATGTTACTATATTTACCTCGTGCTTATTAAAACTGCTAAAACTAAATAACATTCGAATAATGCCTCTATTACGACAAGAGATAAATCTCACGCAGAGATTTTATTTAACTAAAAAGAGTTACAATTCTCCACAGTGCGGGCAAATTATTGGAATACATACTTCCATTGATAATATATCCCTCCTCGCCCCACGCGAAACTTCAATCTCCTACACATCCCGAAATTCCGGCTTTCCCTATCACAGCGTTCCCTGTTTTACCGAATCCCCTCCAAATTTAATATATTGTCCTCAGGGTATCCTTCCTTTGACCTCTTCTCCTCGCCCAACATATTCAAGTCATTCATCAAACGGCACTTGGGTACATGGAACTCTTTGATTTGAGTTAATTTTCTTTTTGTGTTAATCTTTTAATTTTTTTATTTCATTCTTCATGTCTTTCTTTATTGTTGTTCTATGCTTATTTATTTTTTGTATCTACCAATGTAATTAGCCATTGTGCCGTTTTTGGTTGTGTGAGATAAATAAATAAAATAAATAAATCATCATTTGAAGATCGAAATTGTCACGATATCCTTTTTCTGTCGTCAGTATTTCCACTGATGATTTTAAACAATCAATAAATTAGAAAACACAATGGTGTTTATAATTACTAAGAGACATTATTTTTCTATAATCCGATGACACATGGCACACATTCGGGATCAAAAATGCCACTCACTCAGAGATGCATAGGCCTAAAAACAGATGCACTTTTCATCACCCTGTAACAAATTCAACAAAACTAACACATACTTCATATTGTCTTAAAAAAATATAGGTACCGTATTTGACGGCATATAAGGCACAATCCCATTTCAGTGTGACATATCCAGGAGATAAAAGATTTTAGAGTCCATACGAAAGCGCTGTAATGTAAAAACTGTAGTACACGATTTTGCCTCTAGAAGTGTGTTTTTAAAAATGTTTCGAAGGAGAAACAATTTCCTAACATAACCGAAATTGATAAATTCCTTTTTGGAATAATGTGCTATACGTTTGGAGATTGTTTTGTTAGTTTTGTCTGGTTTTAGTAGATACGGGTATGGTACGTCAACGTCAAATTATCGCCAGATAAGAATTCGGAATACGTATTCCGAATTCTTATCTGGCGATAATTTGACGTTCAATATATGTTATCAGATACCGCATAGACAAGCAAAACGATTTGCAACGACCCGAGTAACTTCACGTTCATAACAATAATGCTGGTTACAATAATACTGAAAACAAAATCGTTTTCTGCTCCGGCTGAAACGAACATTAACGCGAAAGAGGTGGAAAAACGGACTAAAACTCAAGATCTGCTATTTGAACTTCCGCAAATGAACCCCGGACACTCAGTGAAACCTCATAATATAAGTGCTCGGTGGAGTTGAGGTCTCGCTGATTAATAGCATCATGAGCATTACTTCCTGAATAATACAGGTGGAATCACTTGCGCCATGCATCTCGTCATCCTGGGGTCACTCCGTCTACTGCGTACGTATGACCCGAACGCAGCGTCATCACCTATCCGATGGACATCGGACGCGTAGACCTTGAATGTAAGAATATATTATTTGCTGACCCAGAGTTACACGTGTATATGATCATGCACACGTGGTTGCGAAAACTTCCATATCCCTCCCGAGTCTCCGGCCATTATGACGGCAATGAAACCTGATGCTACATCTACATAATATCCTGCAAGCCACCACAAGGAAGTGTGGCAGGGGGTGAGTTATCACCAACATGTACTACACTGTACCACAATAATCAATGAAGCTATTACTATTGGTGCATTACAAAAATGTCTAATCTAATTGGTGCTGTCAATTGTAATGAAGGTGACATTTCAACAACATACATTGCACTACAGGTATGCCAACAATGTCAGTGAAACTATTTGTATCAAAGTCTTTTGCAACTACATAAATGAACAGAGATACAAGAGTTATACAGGGAAACATGTACGACCTGCTGTTAGTATTAGGTGTCCGATAATGATGCAAGTATTAGGGAGCAAATGAACTAGTTAGCTACACGATACCGACAAACCTAGTAAAAAGTCTACTTGGCAGCTGTTATGGTCTCTTGTTGTTAGCGGGGAAAATGACATTTGCAACCTGTCCGTTCTGCAGTCTATTTCGGTAAATTTATTCTCATGATCTGATCTACCGTAGTATGTCGGGTTTCATATGATTTTTTTAACGTTGTCAGAAAATAAAATGGCTTGGAACTAACGTAAGAGATTAACTCTGAATTATAATGCACGGCCTGAAAGCGATTCCCAACCCAGTTGTCGCAGAAGGACTGTAACCCAAACGAAATTATCATAACGGCCTTCCATGTATCCAGCCAATCTTCGCAGCACGCGTTTTAACTCGGTTTTTAAGCCTACCTCATACGGATTCCAAACACTGACAGCGAATTCCAAGTGGGTTCTAATTGTTAAAATGCTTGCCGGGGACTCGGAGAGGCATGTTACAACAAGTAACAATGCATATATAAAACAACGTCTTTTACGTACATAGTAACATTTTGGATTAAGACTACTATCGCCGCAAAAAAGGTAGAACGCTGAATTTTAAGCATTCGTACGAAATTCCGCCGGGGCTCCAAAGAGACGTGTAATGTATCGTTTTACTCCTTGTGTATTTGACTACAAAATACTTTCACTGAATAGTGTGTAAGTGTAAAAGTTTAGCTCCTACGGTCGAAAGAGTGAAGAAAAAAACGCGAAAAACTAGGAGAACGGCGAAACGGTCGTCTTCTTAATCTCGTCACGGCCAAAATATTTAATTGGGTCACTTCATTATTTTTTTATGAAGAGGACGACATCTCCGCATTACAAATACTCTTTTAAAATTTTATTTGACCCATTCTTTGATTTTTCAAATGGCCGAAAGCTAGATTTCAATTTCCGAGGTGTGGAAAAGTATATGAATATCGAAATTACGTATGCTTTAAGGAAAAAACATTGCATAACTTCTCATGCAAGGAAATTTTTATATTCTTCCCCTTGCTTAAAATAAACGACAAAGAAGAAAATCGCTCCGCGGCAATGCAAACTACCATTTTGCTCCGTTGGCAATGGTTCGTGGCAATTTTAATTCGGTTCGTGGCAACAATGCAATCCATAGAATCAATAAACTTCCAACACATAAACAAACAGTATTTTGCTGAATTGAAGTGTGTAATTTCTGAGACTAAATTAAATATCTAATTGCGAAATATTCAATATAAATCCATCCACATAAAGTTAAAAGAATATGAAACACCTAGAGCCTTTCCCATTCCTTGTCCAATTAGCGCTGGACAGAGGTCTCACTAGAGGGGTCTTGGCAATGAGATTTGAGTCACGCGCGGCCAGGAGAGTCACCATTGCCAACTGAGCAAAATGGTAGTTTGCATTGCCGCGGAGCGATTTTCTTCTTTGTCGTTTATTTTAAGTAAGGGGAAGAATATAAAAATTTCCTTGCATGAGAAGTTTTACAATGTTTTTTCCTTAAAGCATACGTAATTTCGATATTCATATACTTTTCCACACCTCGGAAATTGAAATCTAGCTTTCAGCCATTTAAAAAATCAAAGAATGGGTCAAATAAAATTTTAAAAGAGTATTTGTAATACGGAGATGTCGTCCTCTTCATAAAAAAATAATGAAGTGAACCAATTAAATATTTTGGCCGTGACGAGATGAAGAAGACGACCGTTTCGCCGTTCTCCTAGTTTTTCGCGTGTTTTTCTTCACTCTTTCGACCGTAGGAGCTAAACGTTTACATTTAATCACTTTTCAATGAATGAATTTTTTAGTCAAATACACAAGGAGTAAAACGATATATTACACGTCTCTTTGGAGCCCCGGCGGAATTTCGTACGAATGCTTAAAGTTCAGCGTTCTACCTTTTTTGCGGCGATAGTAGGTAGTATTGATTGGTATTGATCACGTAGGGTCAAATTTGTTGACAGTAGAGAGTAAAAACCCGGGGGGGGGGGATTTTCGAGCGATTGTTCTGGAAAAATGTACGGTCGAATATCGTCAGTTCTTTTTTTGGAAACAAGGAATGACTGATATAATATCTATGATCTATTGGCAAGAAAAGGAGATGATTCAGATTTAAAGATAATGCCAGAAAATCTGAAAACTCGACAACTTTTTAACTTACACATTTTCCTCGTCCTTGAATTGCTCACGTGGGGGAAATGTGAAGGGGATATTTTGGATTTTTAATTAGACTCAAAAAACATCACAAGGAGACATGATGCTCAATTTGAACAGGATGGTCCTAGTGGTATTTTCCTTATAAATCAACTTCACTTCAAGAAGCCAGAATAGCACAAATTAACTTTAACATAACTTGGCAAGTAAGACGATAAAGTTAGGGAAATCAGCTACTTCTCCCTCGTTAGACCCCACTTAGAATATGCCGCCAGTATTTGGGATCCTTATGAGATAGGCTTGGAAACTGAGTTAGAACGCGTGCAGCGAAGATCGGCAAGATATGTCAAAGGTCGTTATGATAATCTCGTTAGTGTTACTGACCTTTTGCAGCAACTGGGATGGGAAAAGCTTTCAGACCGTCGATTAAAATTTAGACTCAATCTATTATGTAAGTTCCAAACCGGTCTACTCTCTGACGACGTTGATAATATTTTACGAAATCCGACATACTACGGTAGATCAGATCATGAGAGTAAAATTAGGGAACTTGACTGCAGAACGGATAGATTTAAGATGTCTTTTTTCCCACGAACGATAAGGGACCATAATAGCTGCCATTAGACTTTTATCTAGGTTTGTCGTTAGGTAGTGTAGCTCTTAGTAGTAGTAGTACTTCTAATACTTGAATCCTTATCTGTTACCTAGTATATACTAACAGCACGCCTAGCATGTTTTCTACATGGGTCTTGAGTCCCTGTCCATCTGTGTAGTTGTAGAATGCATGTATATTGACAGTCACTCTCCATTTTGATGACATCTGTAGTGTAGTGTTGCATGCTTGTGAGGCTTCGCCTCGTGACAAGCATTAGCTATTTATGCTAATGCATAATTAGTCGTAGTTACACTAACTTTAGGGTATAGTGTAATGCATGTTGGTGATTACTCACCCCCTGCCACACACCCCTGAGGTGGCTTGCAGGGTATTTTGTAGATGTAGATGTAGCATCAGCTGATAGAAATATTGCAAACATACGAAGCAATCAGATGATTTCACAAAAAATTCCAGCGACTGGTGACAAGAAGCATTGATGATGCGATCATTAAGTAAATGGCGCGACTCTAATCGAAGCTCACGTTGTCATCAAGTGATCGCCCTTGCCAACTTCTCCAAAGTCTCCTTGACGACAACTCATACTCATCGGTGAAGAGTCAGAACAGTTTAACACGGTTTCAAATATCCAAGTAGGTAGTGGGGAACAAGCCGCAAACAAAACATCAAAATAGGACATAATTCTAACGTTGGACATTATTTTGATGTGAATATGCGAATGAACATCTTATGGTTCGTTCTCAGTGTCATGTAAGGTTTTGCGGCGACCAATATTTGTGTACATTCGAGGGCCTCGTGTGCAAAAACTATAAGGATTACAGAATATCTAAACCTATGACTGGATAGCCCGTTTCGTCGACTACCGGAAATGGTTTGTCGCGAGCGGAAAGGGGGTTGCGAGGTGACGTCACAGCGCTGCGCGTGGCGGTCTACACTTGGACTTGTGTGGGCACGGCGTGCGCTCAGTTCAGTTGTATCTCCGGAACGAGTTGGTCGATTTTAGTGATCGAGGTGTCTACGGAGAGCTGAGAACGTGAGTTATACGTTAATGACACAATAAATATAAAATTAATATTGGAAAGCAGAAAATATTAGTTACCATCGACCAATTGTTCATAGGTTAGTCATGTGTACTAATGTTTCCGATGAATGAATGTTATTTATAGCGTAAATATTTTCTTTCTTTCATTTAAACTTTCTTTCTGACAAAAAAAAAACAAAAGAATCTCCCAATAACGAGAGAGACGCATGTAATTTCGCATTCACGAAATAAAGATCTACGGGAGTATCAAGAATACTCCCTGTATTTTTTGCGGAATATTTTCCCTTTATGAAAACTTTCCCTCACTGTTCGCCACTGCTATATGGAGGATCTCCGATGAAAAAGTAAAGAAAATATTCTATTTTTCTCTGGTCAGAGGCCACATCTCAAATACGCCCCGAGCATTTGGGACCCTGCACAGAAAGATTTAATTCGCGAAGTAAATAAAATACGAACGAAATCCGCACGCTTCATTAAAAACGTAATACGAGTGAACGGAAAGTGTAAAAAAAAACAGCTTATGGGAGGACTAGGTTGGGAAAAATTAGACACACGTAGGCTTAACGCTAGGCTTAGATTACTAGAAAATTTTATATCTAGCGTGTTTCAGTACGACAGGTAGGATATTATTTTCACCACGCGCTATATCTCTGGAAGTAATAAAAGCGTCAAGATAAGACTTCCTAACTGATAGTTAAGAAAGTTACTTCTTTCCACGCACAATTAGTAGGGATAGGAAAAACAGCGTTCAGCGCACAATAGCAAACACCTCATTGTGTTAAATGACTGGCTTTAGCGTCGCCGATTGTGGAGCTAAGGGGTCGTGCATAAACTACGTTACCTACGTAGGGGGGGGGGGTCGCCTAAAAACCTACGGCGGGTTACGAGGGGAAAGGGGGGGGGGGGGGGTACACTCAAAGTAACGTAGCTGTTATAATGCGCCTGTTTACGTTTCTTACTCATCAACATCCCGTCGGCAATACCACGAGAAGTCCGAAAAAGACGTAAATCTTACACAGCCCTCTCAATAGTCTACTAATCAAATAACTATAATCCGAAGATATTGGCTCATGGTGGGATAAGGGAACATTGTTTATTGAAGATCATTAGAAATTCTAGTTTTTTTTATGTATGTTGTGAATAGTATGTGATTCATGGTTTATTTTTAGAATTTAAAAATGAATATTACTTGTTCCAATTGCGATTAGATAATTCCATTATATCTAGTTCGGCTACTTTATTTGTCTCATTTCAACCTATCCCTCAAAATAAACTCACTCAATAATTGAGGTGGTAAAAAAATCATCGACAAAGGTAACGTAGTTTATGCACGACCCCAAAGCGGAGGCATTGGACTGTTTCGTTTGGATAGTATGTCCCGCAGTCTTCATCTACATCTACGAAGTACCGTGCAATACCACCACTAGGGTGTGTGGCACAGGGTGATTCCACACCAGGCATGCAGCACTCGTCCCAGCACAAATCAGAACCTCGCACGTTCCCCCGGTCGCTAGGCGCAGACACCAAAAAGCATCCAGGAGAACAGTACGCAGTCCAACCCGGAAATTGGGAGAGTGATACGTAAATGAACATGCAAACATGCAGAACAATGCTATACACGCATCTAGTCGTTAATATTACTAATACTGTTAATTCATGAGTGCTACGAGATGCTACTTCTTGAATACCTTGTCCCTTTAACGCCAACAAAATATCGACAAGGAAGGCGAATGTCCGAGGCGATTAATTTTTCCTCTGTGGAATTTTGCATGTAGGTAATAAGTCAAAATAATAACACTTGCGCGATCCATTTTCGCAAGAGATGGTTTCTTCTCTGGGGCTTGATTTCAAAATGCCGGCGTTTCTTCTCCTTTGCCGGAGACTCTTAAGGATTGCCGAGTTTTCATTCCTTTCATAAATCCTGAAGAGGCCATCAGTTCAGCATAAAAGAAGAAATGTCGGCATTTTAAAATCAAGAAACCCGGAAATCCCAAGGGAAGAAACCGTAGGTAATAAGTAATATGACCCTAGGTGGCGAAATGAGACCTAGGTGTCTGATGAATTATTTCTTCGCCTAAATTATGTAACCAAGGTGGTTTCATTTATAGGAAAGCCTTACCATACGGACCAAAACATAAAATAAGGATTATGCCACATGTAAATTTTTTTAAATGTGAGGAATGTTAATGTGGATTACAACTTGAAAAGGACAAGATTCTTACATATCTCTCCTTCCGCTTTCCTTCTGTTAATTGTGCTGTGTTTTTTTGCTAATTATAATCTCAAATCAGCTAAACTTTGTTCTAATTAAATACATATATCGTCATTAAAATGTACCAACCCCCAATTTGATGAATTAAGTCATGAAAAATCGAGGAAGAGCCAATGACTAATACACTATAGGTATTGTAAATTATACTTACTATTAGCGACGTACTCGCCATGCCTGAGTTTTGAAAAAGTAGGGGTAAAGGTGAGCTTTCGTTCTCGCAAGCTAAATTTCTTTTAGCGAAAAACTCCCGTATTTAGCGAAATTGACAATGATACCAAGAGACAGAGTAAAGAATGCACAATTGTAAAATGTAAGAAGCATGCCCGTGAGACCAGTAGTTTTTCAGTAAATTGAAAGGCTAAACAGAGAGCTGAAATATGTAGCCAACCAATCTTCGTTTTGACGAATGCAGATGACATTTACATGAAATGTTTTCACAAAAGTAATACGAGCAAACTTTTATAAATCACTTTTACGAAATATTTTACCTTGACCAACCGTCTTCCCGAGTACGGAATCTGTATTAATCAAAGTAACGAGCACAGCGAAAGGTCGCTGAATCTTCTTTGAGCCTAGAATAATATTGACATTTGTCGGAAATGCCTCTTTTTCCCTCTGTATCGTAATGCCTGTCTGCTAATTTTTCTTTCTCACTGTAGAATTTTCGTCTTCTTCCCGTTAAATTTCATGTCAAAAGTGACGACTCCAGTATATACTCGAAATTGTCTCCGCGATGTTGTAGCAGTACTTTAAATTTAACAGTATTTCCAGAAATAAATATAAAATTTCATTTATACTTTGGTTATGACTAACTCGAGTAGAAATTTGAATGCATTCAGCCAACATTTCAGAGCAGAATATGGAGCCCCATCGTTGCACTCGGCTTCGTTATTCCATGGCTTTCTTCGAGCTTGTGAGCATTTTAGAAAATATTCTACCTTTTATTAGCTGTACCTTTTCATTCATCTGATTGAGAATTGACAGATACGAAATCGCCTAAGCTGGTACCAATATTAACAATATAGTGGTACCATCGCAAATGTTACGCATGCGTTTAGTTGCAATCAACTGTTTTCGTAGCATGACCTACATCTTTATCTTAGAGTAATCGGAAGTAATTCGTAAGTATCCTGCACGGCGGCCGTTGGCCAATCAGCGCTGGGGGTTTCACGAATGTTTTGTGAACAAAGTAACACTTTTCGGAACACGTTAATACACGATCCCAGGCCGCCAATCAGCCGCCATAAAGTTATAAAATCTTTCCATACAGATTCGTGACTAATTATAAATAATGTAAATATTGGAAAGCACTCCTTGGACACGTGCAGTAGTCAACCGGCCCCAAGACGACTCGTACATGTAAACGTTTCCTTAATTACGGTGGCATCACGTGGAAAGAGTGACAAAAAAATGTACGATACGAAGTCCTTGTATTGTCCGGTTATTTGGATAGTGTCTCCAACAAACTATTCCCGCATATTTTCGGGTTTTCCCACAGTCCAAAACGCGAAAAAATTCTTGCCCAATTTAGGGGATTACCTTTCGATTTTTGCGGTAAATCGTTCAGTAGCTTCAAATTACGTAATCACGCTTGCACTTACGCAATTGCGCACTGTATACAATCTCAATTACTAATTCTTTTATTAGACATTATTTTATAATACACGCACAAAACGATACACGCACTGCCATTTGATCAATTAAGCGAGGCTACGATAAATTTAGTAGGTGCATGAGGCGATACATATTTTGTAATTTGGACGAATTTCAAAAACACAAGCGATAACGAAAATAATCCTAATGTACTACACAATACACGTATTTTTCTTTACTTTTCCGTCATGTTTCCCCATCGTGGATACTCGTCCCCACACAATCCCCGCTTTTTCTGATTGGCGGACAGCCTCTTTTTAAGATGACCTACGTCTGAGATAATCCGCACCATGGTGGAGGGAAACCCGGCGTCGATGCTGGACAAAAGCAAGCAAATGGTGCCATGAGGGCCACAATTTCACAAGTTCCATCCGACGGACGGAGTACTGCACGTTAAGTACCCTCCATATGGGACGTAAGTAGAGATCGGAATTACACAGAAAACAATTTCCAACACAGCCGGGATGGAAATCCCGACCCTCGGAGTGAGAAGCCCTAGCGACGACACCTATCCGAATCTCCGTGATGTGTGTAACTTGGCAATGTATGTATGCTTGATGTATTGCAATTTGGGAGACTTACGAGAGATAATGTTCTTATTGGTACTTACTCTCAGGGTACACTACGCGAGACATAATTCCCGTTAAGTTACAAAATTTGGAATGCTGGGATCGCGGATAAGTAAAAAAGAGCATAAAGATGGAGACGAATTGTGCACTATTAGACCCGGATTCGTCAGCACCTACTGTGCTCAAACATCTCACTATTTCATCGTTATTAGCCGACGGAGGCTTGGAAGCACTTTGGGATACTTGAGGACATTTCATTCTAAACTAATAGATCCGGTTTTGTTAATGTCTGGTTGAAGTTAACCGCAATATGACGTAGCCTTTACGTTAACTTGATGTTAACTGAGAGGTCGGAATTAGTATATTAAATTAGACTGCCAGTTAGTTGACTTGATGGTTATCGATAATAGTTTTCCTACTAAGAAATTATTTAACAGGAGATTATAAAACCAGGCTGAAATCGTAATTATAAACTGATACAATAATATAAAAGGTCCTTACATACTCGTAAATTACGTCAATATCGGGAGTTTTCCATTCGCTCCAGTGCGCTAATCACTTTTCAACACAACAGCGCCCTTGCCTTACATTCGTCACAGACCCTGCACACTGAGGAGAGTACTTCAAAGCAGATCGGGAGCAGAGTTGACGTGATCCAAACAACAAAAGAACTACTATAATCTTATCCGAGATTAATGAAGGTATTGGTGGCGGCCGATACTTTATAAAATTCTACTCTAGGAAAAAGAATAAATGCTTCGCACAATTCAACTGGATGAAAACATTCCTCCAGTTGAATTGTGCGAAGCATTTATTCATTTTCCTGTTACCGAGATTGTTGTCTTTGAGTCGATTTTAAGTAAAGGCGCCAAAGATGGATGACGCTGTTTTTAAATACCCTTTGGTGAAAAAACTTACGTTTCTCAAACCCCATTTTGGACGAATGTACACAAAACATTCGGTCGTCACTATTTTGATCCTACATTATGCTACCACGATAGGAGGTTACGTTTCGCCTGCACACATTGTTCCATTGATCGTCGTTCGTGTACGCTGATGGGAGCTTTCCATTCAAGGAGTTGAAGTTAGCTCAGAACAGAACACATCATATATATATATAATATTTGGAAGCTTCGACGAGCGTGAACACAAATATATAAAAACTTTGTCACAAGTGTGACTAAAATGAAAACACATAAAAAGACACACGGGTTTCGTGGATCGCCGCCACCGCCACATATATATATATATATATATAGATAAACGCCTTTAGAGGAGTGAGATAGAGACTTTTAGAGAAGTCCCTTCTTCCACCTAACCCCTCGTCAGTACATGAGTCATTGAGCATGAATAACAATGTAATACATATAAATCAAAGAAATAATACAAATAACAATAGAAATATAATATTAACATGACATAATAAGTATCAGTATCAGAAATCAGGGTAAAAAGATATGTACAATTCACCTAAGCTCACATCAGCTCACCTAAGCCCACACGTACGACGTTGAATGCCACGATTTGCGCTGGCGAAACGTTTAACCTGCCGGTAGTTAGCACTCTGTTTGTAGGTGCACAACAGTCACAGCGAATGTTTTGTATATAGTTATAGAATTCGTTCCAAGTGAGGCTACGATGAATGCAGTAGGTACGTGAGGCAATACATATTTTGTAATTTCGACAAATATCAAAAACACAGAGGCGATAACTACAATATTCCCGATGCACTGCACAATATACGTACTTTTCCCGCTCTTTTCCCGATAGCGACACGCACGTAGCCACACAATCCCCGTATTTCCCCATTGGTAAATTATTAAAATTAAAATTAATTCAAAACATTAATTTAAAATTAATAAAAAGTATTGAAAAGGCGATAACGGAAATATCCCTGGTGGACTACACAATATACACACTTTTCCCCCGACAGTGGCACACATCCCCGCTTGCGTCCACGATTGGTGAATTAGTCAAATTAAATTTAATTTTAAAAAATCAATTAACAATTTATAAAAAGTATTTTAAAACGTAATCTTTTTCCACAGAATGATAAAAAACTTTACAATATTCACGTCCGACGTCTTTACGTAATATCAGCACAAAAAAAACTATCGCGTATGCGATTACCAACATTCTTTTGTTGTTTGGCGCACATAAACTCTGCTCTCCATCTGTTTAGAAGTGGTACACAGGGTCTGTAACGAATGGTAGGCAAGTGCGCTGTCGTCTTGTGTAGTGATTAGCGCACTAGAGCTTATAGAAAGTTACCTGATATGACTAAAGTGCGCTGATTTTTTCCCAACCCGTGCAAACTTCAACACATTGAATGAATAGCTTCCATCATTTGAACCCTATCCGAGCCCTTTTCCCATCAATGTATCCTTCCTTACCTGTCGCGGATGTTCTCGAGGTAGTCGGCGACGTAGTCCACAGCCGCCTTGGCGAACTCGCGAAACTCGTTAGCTTCCATGCCGTGATCTGTCGCGCGGCGCTGACGGCGGCGGAGGATTCGGCGAGGAACTGGAGGAGGCGTCGGGAGCAGTGTTTCCGCACGTGTGCGGTGCCGAAGGAGGAATGCCATCCAGTTAAAGGTCGCGGGTATCGAACGGCGAAGTGGGAGAAGTGGCAGGGGGAGTAGGAGGGGGTGGGGCGCCGTGATCGGGGAGATTACAAGGTTGCACGAAAGAGCGGATCAAAACGAGGGAGGAAAAACACGAAGGAGAAAAAGGAGAGGGAGTGTCCTTGGGATTTCCCGGAGGGTGGATGCTTCCGATTGGGAGCGCAGCTGCCCCATAGCAGTTTCGCGACGTTATTGCGGTATTATGGAAATTCTTCGCCGGCTACGTGACCGCGCGGATGGCTTTGTGGTCCATGGAGTGGATCGCTCGGACACTGACCAGGGGCGGAATTCTGTACATGTCGACCGACGACTTTCGGTTTCGGTCGCGACCGACGGTTGTCGCTTGCACAAGAGACATACCGACACCTGTCGATGCAAGCGACGATTTGCTGACGTCATGCAGTTGTCGGTCGGAAACTGGCATCTGCGCGAGAGGCTAAATATTTCGTATTGAAGTTTTGCAAAAGAACAGAGATTATTATTTATTTATAAGTTCTCAAAAAGATGAGCATGCTATTTAAGTCGACCGATGTGCATTACATCCTCTAAAAAAGTATTTTAATCGAACTCCTAAAAGGGACTATTTTGTTTTGTCTAAGGTGCGGATGATTACTATGTACACGGCGTAAGAACACGGCGCTTTCCGGCGAATTGCTGTTTGTTTACGTTCGAGCGACGATTATTTGCACAGGTTGTTTTAGTTTTTAATTTTCATGATATTTGAAGAAGTATCGCAGGGTGATATATTTTTTTAAATACAAATAAGGTAAAGGTGAGCTTTCGTCTCGCACTTGTTTTCGCTATTTTCACCCACTTTAAACAGAGATATCAGAACCAATTTCACCTCACTTATTATGCAAGCTTTGTAAATTTGTTTAACACTTTCAACACAACAATTCATCAACTACTTTAGAAATGAGAAACTTTCAAACCTGAGAAGTGCGTTTTTTCCTCTCCGCCATATTGTGAAAAAATGCCGTTTCCTCTTTTCCACTGTACGTAGCACAGCGATCGAGCAGTTGGTTCTCTAGCATATACACACCTTTTCTACACAGTTTCTTCCCTCCTTCCACTCAAACTCGCCCCGCAACAGCCATTTACTACAATGCAATTCCATTCATTCCACCGCAGTAAACATTGCACATTTCACTTCAAATGAAGGATTTACACTTCCTTTTCACTCACATTCATTTCACTGTACTAATAACATTTCACGTATCACTTTAAATGGAGGATTTACACTTCCTAATTGAGCGTACACGATTGGCAAATCATGGCGACCATACACCACACACGCAAGTCAGAAAATGATTAATGCCAACTACTCTCAACAATTAACTTCCAACTGTTGACAGTTAATTTCCCCCTTCCACACTACCCGAGAGAACTCCGTCAACAATACTATTTCATTAGCCTCTAACAAAAGCCCACTTATATTAACGTTGTGACCTGAGGGATTCTATTCTTAAAATAATACGCTAAATAACATTTTAGCCTTCTACCAATGCTCACCAATAAGCGTGAGGGATTCTATTCTTAAAATAATACGCGAAATATCATTTTAGCCTTCTACCAATTCCCACAAATAATCACGAATGAGCGTGAGGGATTCTATTCTTAAAATAATACGCGAAATAACATTTTAGCCTTCCACCAATTCCCACCAGTAATCACTAATGAGCGTGAGGGATTCTATTCTTAAAATAATACACAGAATAACATTTTGAAACTTCAACCATTCCCAGAAATGCCCATTTCCTCGTTATCGATCGCGCTAAAAATGCGTTTTCCGCTATTCAAACTCACGAAAATGAGTTTTTCACTTTTGATTATAACCAATTCGTGTTTAACTCCATTGGCCCGCAAACCTCTTTGTGGGGTGGGTTCAGGGCAAGTTACGGAAGGGGAAATCGTTTTCCGCTTTTCCAACTCACGGAAACGCAGTGAAAATCATCATTTTGAAACGTCCACGACTCCCAGATATGCCCATTTCCAAATCACGAAAATGCCTTGAAAATCATCATTTCGAAACGTCCTCGACTCCCAGAAATGCCCATTTCCACTTTACCATTTCCACAAGAAATGCGTTTTTCACTTTTGAAAATGGCCAAATCGGGCCCGCGTACCGTCCCACCCTAGCACCCCTGTTTCACTCCATAGGCCCGTAAGCTTGTTGGGGGGTGGGGTAAAGGCATATTGTAGAGGTAAAATTAGTGTTATCCCTCTAACGGTTGGTCGTGAAAACCTCCAAATATGGCGTCGAAAACGGACGAAAAAATCGAAAAATTGGTCATTTTCAAACGTCTATATCTCAAAAACTACTAGTCACACCGGCATGATTGTTACATTTTTACAAATCCGCATTCTTCCTCTACTCCCAGGTATCACATTCAATTTCGTCAGTTTCCTACGTTTTTCAAAAAAAATATTTGAAAGTGCGAGACGAAAGCTCACCTTTACCACAAATAATTTAAAACATACTATTCTTGGACTTCAAATGTGAATAGTGGTCTTGAATGCTGTGCAACGTAATTTTGGAAGATAGTTTCTATCGCACGTCTTTTTCGGTTTTAAGCTGTGGCGATTATCCCATTGGAGCATTTAATTTCAAGTTTTAAATAAAGTTAGCATGGTTAGCATCATTAGGTTTCAATGTGCAAGAAACAACAGCGTCATTTTTTGTGATAATATATAAACGAAGGTTTTGCGTGTGTTTTGGCTGTGAGTGTTACATTATGGCATGCCAGTGATTACAAGCGTTATTTATGCGCTACGATGGATTGTGTGTCAAAGTGGTGATATTTATGCGTAAATTTGTTGATTTGATCTCTTTAAATAATGTGTTATGACATGAATAGTATTAAAAGTGTAACAAATACGTAGTGAGTGTTGGAGAAGACGTAACAGCAATCAGTTCGTTGTCTCTACCTTTGACTAAATTAAGATGTGGAATCTATTTGAATTGAAGTCACGGTGACTAGGTGAATTGTTCTTGTCTTTTAATTGAGTGTCTACGTCCCAGTGAATGGATAAACAGTGAAGTGTAAAGTGTATCATTATTCTTCATTCAGTGAATTTTGCCACCCCATGTTTCATCTATTAATTTCTTTGCATTGTTGTGTCCAATATGATTTTGTTGAAAAAGTAATTAATCCGTCTATATTTTAGGAATATAATGACTAATTAGCAATAGGCATTAGGATTTGTCATTGGCAGATATTATTGTGTTATTGTAGAATACCATAAAGTGTGAGTGTGGTTGGTTGTTTACGTCCAAGTGAAAGGGTGATTATTTGTTGTCTACTTATACAATTTATGTTGTTTCACTATCCTTCATTCAGTAAATTTTACCACCTCAAAAGTTGTGTTTTCATTTACTCGACTTGATGTCAATACCATGGATTGTTCCTCTATTTGAGTGCCGCTGTGTGTGTCTGGAGAAATATATCTCACGGTAGGTATTCATGTATGCTACAATAAAGCCCTTGACAAGCGGTAAATGGTCTTCTAAAAGTGAGCTACATAAGTATTTGTATTCGACGTGATGGGACGAACATTGTGTTTAATAGTGTGTTGTGTTGGTTAGCCTTTTAATGCCAGGGACTGGCTCGAGGATAGTAATTGTGTCAATAAATATCAAATCAATTTATGTCTGAAGTTATATATACCAAGATGTCATATTTGTCAGAGCGTAGTTATGGTAAATGACTTTAGAAGTGATAGGATTGAGTGTGGGTCACCGTTAATTGCTAAATCTGTGCAGAAAAAAAGTAAATAAAATGTATTCAGATGTAGGATATAACCCTTGTTCAATTTTATTTCCAGAATGTATAAAATCTAGATGCAGATTTATTCCTTTTTGTGATGATGGGACAAAGGTTGTGTTAAAACGCCGACACTCATTTAAGGTGATTGAAAGTTAATATTTATCAACTAATTACAATCTCCTTGCACCCAACTATTGCACTTTCGGTGCAGGAAATTTCTCACACTAAATATGATACACTTAAGGAATCGCGAATCGACGAAATACGTGTCGGTCGGCCTACCGTGGGCTTCAAAATCGTCGGTGGGATCACCCCGGCTGACCGACGATTGTCGGTCAAGTTATCGACGAGTATCGGTCGAAGGTGCCACCGGAATAGCTCTTGACCGACATGTGTCGGTCGGGCGAGTTAGCGACACCGATAGGTGTCGGTCGCATGTACAGAATTCCGCCCCAGGAGGGTTCGAGGGTTGAAATCCGGTTGGTAACCGGCACGCAAATCGCAAATCGGATGAATATCTTTAGGCAAGGGTAAATCATTCTCGGGTTTCCCACCGTGTTAACGTCTCCATGACGGAGGACGTTTCGACAGGAGACCTTCCTGTCATGAAAAGCCCTGAGGATGACAGAAAAGTCTCCCGTCGAAACGTCGGCCATCTTGGAGACATTAACTCGGTGGGGAGGAACCCGAGAAGAATCTAAGTATTTCCCGGTGAGTGCTTTAAGTTCTTAATGGCAGACAACACCTTCGAAACTTCGGTGCAGCTCAACACAATAAACCGGTTGGAAACCCGAGAGCTCATCATATTAACCCGAAAAGAATTTACCAAAACCTTTCACCGGGAAAGCCTTAAGTATTTCATATTTAGCTAGGTTCACCATGAGCGTTTCAATCCCAGGATAAATTGACGGCAGCTATCCATTCGGTGGGTGAATTTATACCTAGGCAAGCCAGGCAGCTGCCTAGAACCCCAACTTCGGAGGAGGCCCCGGCTAGGGGACGATAGAGTACATACATAATGAGGACACATGACACGAAAAATTATCAATTTTGTCAAAAAAAAAGTAGTTTTCACTTGTCTATTACATGTTTAAGTCTGCTTGTCTCTTTTCTAAAGTCAAATTACGTTAAATAAATAAAAATGCAGTTTATTTTTCTTAAATTACCAAATAGGTGGGCCCCGAGTCTGCTAAATGTCTAAAGCCGTGTTCGAAACGAAGGGCACTTGCCCCCTGTGCCCTGGCAGAATGGATCACCATAGCAACGTATATATGAATATGAACAAAGTTATCCCGCCGCACTTTGAAGCCCAGCACGGAAGCACCAATCACAAAACAAGTCCAATGATTCTCCGCCTCAAGATGGCTTGGAGCGCAACGAGAAGGGGTCGAAAGTGAGCATCGCTTGTTCCCTTCGATCCGACCTCTTCCCAAGGGCCCTTCAAGCGGCCCCTAAACGTTTAGGACACTCTTCGCAAGATGGCCGCCACCACCGAAGCGCCCTTCAAGGGCTCTTAGGTGCCATTTCGAACACGGCCCTCGGTCTCCAAGCTCGAGTCTGCCTCCATTCTTCTCCGCTCATAGATGATTTTATCACACTATTGTAACTCTTCTTTCTTCAGTCCTTTTCTTATTAGCCTAAATATTTTTCACATGGTCTTCCTCTTGGCATCCTCCATTCTACCACATTTTTGAAAAATTCGTTATGACTTTGAACGTTTCTAATCCACCTAGATCTTCTATGTCGTACAACCTGCTAATTGAAGCATTCCTCCTCTTCTACACTTCTTCCTTTCTCATTTTATACGTCTATTAGACGTTCAGCATTCTTCCCCGATACCATGTCTCGATTAGTGCTGGAATTTTTGCAAACGCAATCAATACAATTCCCTGCGGCGCCAAATTCTGAGCTAATTAATGGTAGGTTTCAAATTTGGGAAATCAAAAGGTCTGGTAAAATCGCAGTCAGGACACTTAATAAGCCAAACTGGTGTTACCTATAAAATAGTGAGTTACGCCTACTGTCAATTCCGTCAGACAGCTCTACCAGCAAACTCTATTCCTAAATTGCCAGATTTCAATAAGAGGCAGGAACAATAAAGAACACACAATTAAAAAGTTACTTATGCTCTGAGAAAATTTTAAAATTTTACAAAAAACCGCAACTCCAACTCTGCTAAGAATTAGGTTCTGAAACGCGGACATTAATAGCAAGACGAATGAGACGGAAAGAAGCAGCTTAAATGAAATTCCTAAGACCCTTGGCCGGCTATACTCTGAACGACTATAAACTAAATGAAGACATCCGCTCAGAGCTAAACACCCCGGCCAGCATCGAAACTATAGAAAAATACCGTAACTAACGGTATGAGCGTATTTGGACGATGTCCAAAGACAGACAGACATAACCACAGAAACTTCTTGACGACAGACCACCTGGAAAAAGAGATTGCGGGCGATCAAAGATGCAATGGAGGGACCAGCTTCCGACCTTAAGCGTTCATTGGCCTAATCCTTGATAGTTATTGATGATGACGATGTTTCAAAGTTGGAAGTGATCACAATCATGAGGCCACAAATTCTCTAATAAACACCAGTTTTAGACCACAATGAAACATTTTGCATCACTTTTCGGACATGAGATTACAAGAGGTTTCGATCGCCAAGGTCAGAAACGGGTGATGGTGCGAATGGGGGAAGTATGGGGCCGGGATCTCCAAATGTATGCATCGACAGAAAGCTGCCGTGATCGCTATTATGGTATTAGCAATTCTAATACCTCTAATTACAGTAAAATTGCTGGAGGTAAACACATTACCCCCAGCAATTTTACTGTAACGCTAACGCAGGTCCATTTGAGGTGACTTGAGCAGTAATCTAGAGCACATTTTAAGAATTTTTCAAGTAAGTCGAATGAAATTTCTGAGACCATATGTCATTTACGTACACTTGTTTAGGCGGTGGAACTCGCCATACACGCAGTATTGCAAATGATACAATCATTACATCTTTTGCCTTAATGGACTGGTAAAGTTGTGATGTCAAATTACCTACCAAGCAATATCATCCTGAATATTTTGCATTGACCTCGCATTTGTTTGGAAAATATTATATTGGTAACCAATTATTCGTGACTCAATGTTTTACCGGTCCATTAAAGCATGTCATTACTTAGGTTTCCGGCGCGGTATTCAAAATTTAGGCGGAAATAATATTTAAATACGTTTTTTCGAACCTTTGACTCGACATGACACCTTGATATATATTAGCAATCATTATAATAATATGATAAGTATAATTTCACGTTTAGAAAAAATTCTAAGAACACACTTCATTTAAGCCCACCCGTTTATATGGTGGTACTCACCGTACATGCAGTAATGGAAATGATCCGATAGTTATATTTTACATTTTTGTTTTAATTAAATCATGTTGTGACTTGAGCCATTGGTAGTTTGCGGTGCAGTATTCAACATTTAGGAGACAATTATATCCAAATAAGTTTTTTTTTTCAATTTTTTGACTCGGTGTGACTCCTTGATATCTGTTAGCAACCACTATATTAATATTATCCGTATCTATTATTTCACATTTAGAAGAAAATATTTGCATATGTAATCGAATTATTACGAAAAATATCACGTGTGCCACAAAGTTACGTGTGAAAATAGCACTGAATTGCCAAAATCCAAATGGGTAGAGTGCATTTTTTCACTCTTTCTATAGACATCACCAATGAGAACACGTACGCAAAGTTTCACGCAAATCTGCATATGGACAAAAATCCCTCAAACCACCATAAAAGCATTTTAAAGTCGAAATCACAAATTTTAGAGGCCACGGTCAGGGAAAAACGGATCGGTGCCCGCGTCACGTCCTCTATAGAGTTGATGGGTCATTATGTTTCCAGACGCCGGAGACATGCAGATATGAAGGACCCCTGCCAGGAGAGATCCAAAAACCAGTTTAAATCTCGTCACTGCTAACGGTCTCAGTCCTGTTTAGACTCACCTTATAAAATATTAGGTAAATTTTATTTAAAAAAAGGCACAGGCTTGAGCTTTCGAAAGAAGCATTTCTATCCACATATTCGTGCTACCCTCCCAACCATTGCAGAGGTATGTACCAGGGGGAGTTTTGAGACCAACCATGAAAAGAGGAAGTAAATGCCTGGCTCCCTCATTCATAATATTAATGGTTAAATTGGGTGCGACAGCTATGTTCGTCAACATCTACATTCTACCGCGCAAGCCGCCGAGCAGTGAGACGTTCCGGACTTTATTTTTTCAAATCAGTCTAGATACTTCAATTGTCATTGTATCTGTACAAATATTTTTTAAATGTAGAGATTCGAATTTCCAGTCAATTCCTTCTGAGCTGTTGTTTTAATCTGGTCAGGATTATTTTCATAATTTCAAGGAATATGATTTTTATTTGGACTTGAAAATTTCGCTTGTAAAATATGACGGATTCGTACCATTTTCAGACTTTGGTTAGGACTTTTTTAGATTCAGAATTTTTGTTAAGCCAATTTGAATTTTGAGAAACTGATGATGCTTAAATTCGTAATGAGTGACCACATAATGACCCTTATAATGATTTTTGTTTCGATTTTTAATTTTTTTTTCGATCCGCCATTTTGGATTCACCATTTTGAATTTTGAAAAATAAAATATACCCCATTCTTGATCAGCGATCCCGTAAACACCGAACTGTTTGTATTAAAGTGCCTCGAAAGGGTTTAACGGTTCGTAATAAAAGAATATTTTACAAGAAATAAACGTGGAAAGAAGGAAATTCTCAAGTTATTGTTGCCTATCTTGTAGCCTCCGAGTTAATAGAGCCTCCCAACGTCTGAGCTTCTATGACCTGTCTTACTATGGCTGCTCACTCGTGGTAATTTTACAAAGAAGCGTGCGGATTTCCTTTGTATTTTTTATTTCGCTGATAAAATCATCCTGTGCTGGATCCAAAATGCTCGCGGTGTATTCGAGACGTCGCCTAACCTGGAGGGAACTGTCATCTCTCTTTCACATTTTCATCCTAGGATCTTTCTTCGAATCACTTGGTAATAAAATCACGAAAATGAGTGAATTGATAAAGGGAAATTTAAATAAAGTTACGAAGAAAACATTAGATCAAAAACCATCAAATGAAGCGTAGCGTTGAATGGCAGAGATACTTGGTCAATCTGAAAGAGGGATTGAGAGTAGAATGGAGGATATAGATTGGTGGGTTTGCAAAAGGATGGAAAGAGTGGGAAGATAAGAAAGCAAACGAAGAGATATCGATGGTGCTATGAAAGATAAAGAGACTTGTACGAGAAAAAATTCGAAGGAGGTGGCAAAGGTTAATGGAGGACTCTTCCAGCGGTACTGATCGGTTGAAAAGAGTGATGAAAGGAAGACTTGCGTTTAAAGTGAGAGAGGAAGGAGGAGAAGAATAAGGAATTTAAATTAGAAACAATACGCCTTGAAAGTGATCTTCTTGACTGCTATCTAAAACACTGATTAAGGCCAAACTTTGTGGATCCAATTCATTTTAATTAAACCGATGGCTTAGTAATTATCCTCGCTTAAAATTTGCTTTCAACCAAGGTTTAGCAAATGATTGCTAATTTAAATATCATCTACAGGTTAATTACTTGCTGAAACCCTGGTCTGGTGGATAAATTCTAAGCCATCGTTTTTATTTAAATTGACTAGTATTCTCATGCTGCGACGCTGAAAAAATGGCCACATGTACACGGGCAGAAAATGGCAATTATTTGACGAAACCATGGTTGGTAATAAATTATAAGTGTGGAGAAGCTAAGCTATCGTTTTTATTGAAATGGCTGGGTTCCACAAAGTCAGGCCTGGATCAGTCTTGTGTGGTTAGAATTATCTTCTACCACATACATCATTTGAATTGCGGAAACTACTCAACTCTTCTAAAATTCAAACATTTTTAGCTGATAGGTATTCTCATGGGTAAATGCCGGAGAAGTTGTAATAGCCTTTTATATGCAAAAACATACGGTGAAAGCCAAGGAAAATGGGTCTTTTAGGACAACTGGTTGGCCACAATTTATTCAATTTAAAATCATGACTATAGTGGTACCTATATTTTCCACTCAACATAATTTAAAAATAATCTGACATTAGTCATATATTCTACAATAAATAATCACCAGGCAGGAGGGATGAAGAATATTTATCTAAATAGTCCATCATCAGCTGCAAATAAAAGAGAACTACATCATTCGGCTCCCGATTGTTTAATAAGCTCCCTGAATTCATAACACACCAAACTGCTTCAATAAAAAAAACTAAAAATATAATTACAAAATAAGAGGTCATAAAGAGAAATCATCTTGATAAAAAGTTATTATTAGACAAGCGTTGCTACAGTCTCAACTCTTTTCATAAATAATTAACTGCGACACATATTTCCCTGTTGCGCAATAATCATTAAATGTGTAACTATTTAATATTTTTGTATCGATCTAGTAAATTCTTTGTATTTTCATTAGTTTAACTCTTTATTGGAAGACGAAAGTTGTGCGTCCATTATATTTCAGTACATTGCGTCCATTATGAAATTGTTAATCCTTTTGAGATCCATTTTTCAATAAAATAATTACTTTTGGGATTCCCCGCATCTTGACTAGTTAAAGAAACCCAACGTATCTTCCCATCTGCCGGAGACTTCATCAGGGGTAATGACTCGTGCGTCAAACTCATCTAGGGTTTCAGATACTTCATCCACATCTACAACTACAAAATACCCTGCAGGCCACCTCAACGGTGTGTGAGTACTCACCAACATGCATTACACTATACCTACCCTATTAAAGTTAGTGTTACTACGACTATTGACGCATCAGCATACATCGCTAATACTTGTTTGGAGGCGAAGCCTCACAAGCCTGCACTACACTATAGATATGCCACCAATGCTAGAAGGACCATTAGTATTTTGCAACTACATAAATGGGTAGAGGTACAAGAATTATATTGAAAGCATGCACGGCGTTCTGTGAGTACTAAGTAGCAGATAAGCATACAAGGATTTGGGAGTAAATCTACTAACTGGCTATACTTACTACCTATTGACAAACCTAGTTAAATGTCTAATAGGTAGCTCAGCTGTTATGGTCTCTTATCGTTCTCGGGAAAAATGGCATTTTAAATCTGTCCGTTCTGCAGAACAGTTCCCTAATTTTATTCTCATGATCTGATCTACCGTAGTATGTCGGATTTCGTAAAATTATATTAACGTCGTCAGCAAACAAATTGGTTTGGAATAAACATAACTGATGAAGTCTAAATTTTAATCCACTGTCTGAAAGCGATGCTCATCCTACTTACTGAAAAATGTCAGTAACACTAACGAAAATAACATAACGGCCTGTAACGTACCTTGCCGATCCTCGCTGCGAAGAGCTGCTGCCGCCGAGCTTCGCTTCGTCAGGGGTTATGACTTATAGTATGTAAATGATAAAGTATACGTCGGGGGAAAAGAAACGAAGAATTAAGACTAGGATCAGGTAGCACGAATCGGTCATTCGACTGGGAAGACTAGAGATACCAGCCGACACCGAACACGCTGCCTGAGGCCACCGAATTGACGTCAGCCATGACAAAATATTTGTCGGGGAAAATCGTTCCAAAACAAGACTAATAAAAGAATCTCTAGAAATCAGAACATAAGAACAACTTTAATAGGGACCTGTGGCAGAAAGGGGAAATCAAGAGGACCATCTCCCGAAAATTACAAGGACGACCGATACCTCTAGCGGATGGAATAACTGACAACACGGAACATAAGGCCTGCCTACCATGCATCAGAGAAGGACAAGATGTCTCGCGCACTATCAAAATATATCAAAACTACTCCTGCTTGAATGTCAGCATGACTATCGAGGCACGAAGGCGTGACTGAATGCTGCTGCTGGGCAGACTAGATTTTATACTCATGTTTATAAACCACTATTTCTATCGCCTCATCGCGCTTGACATGTCTCGCATGATTTTACTTTCCACACGAATTACCATATCGTATTAAGCGGCCGTTCAAGTATTACGTAAGACGATTTCTGCTATTTTTGACCCCCCCTCCCTCCCTCTATGTAAGATTTTCTCCCCCTCCCTCCCTCTCAGTCTTACGTGAGACGTTTGATATGTGTATCTACTCTACATTAAATGCTCGCTTCCTGCAGTTACATCTTTCCATAGAAGCCATCGTACAGCTTTGAGCACTGGATATCGTATAATTATGCAGTGTTGGAGTACCACATTCATTGAACATGGAGGTAATGTAGCTAGCCATTCAGGCAACAGAATAGTAGCATTGGTGTAGCGGTGAGGTTACGGAAAATACGCCATTAAGGAGCGGCCGCTCCATGTTACTACTAAATTTCATTCGGAAACGATAAATACAATGTTTCAAGACGGACAAAAAAAACCCACCCCCCAAAACGTCTTGCGTAATACTTGAATGGCCCCTAACCAAGAAATTAAAATATGTATTAGTAATAATAATCAGTAGTAGTATTATATTTCAGCATAGTATTGTAGCAGTTACTATATTCGTAATGCATGTTAGAGTGTCAGTCAACGTAGCACTTGCTTGGTTTCTGGGTTGGCCCTGCATTGTTCTCCGGACTGCTTTCTGGTCCTCGCGTACCGGGCGGGGGAGCGTGCAAGGTTCTAATTTAATCTGAGACGAGCACTTCAAACCTGGTATGGAATCACCCCGTGCCACACACCCTGGATCGTAGATGTAGATGAACTATAATTTATCTACATAATACCCTGTAAGCCACCGCGACGGTGTGCGGCATGGGGTGAGTTAACACCGACATGCACTGCACTGTTCCCTTCAGGCCGTTCTACACGAGGTCCTTAGTTGCGCAATTTGATGCACGGAAATTGCGAGAATGCAGGCTCTGAATTAGAGCAGGGGCTATTTTCCCATCCCTCGTTTACGCATTTGCGCATGCATTCTCGCAATTCACCACTTAACACGACGCAATTTACAATGCACATCCATACGTAGTACATCACATTGTGCAATAAAGTGCCTCGTGAAAAACGACCTTTATAAAGTTAATGACGCTACTAATATTGGTGCATTTGGCAAAAACCTCCAAATACTTGTCAGAAGTTGAAACTTCATCAGCATGTACTACACTTTAAGTATGCCAACAATGTCAGTGAAACTATTTGTATCAAAGTCTTTTGCAACTACATAAATAAACAGAGATACAAGAGTTATACCGGAAACATGTACGACCTGCTGTTAGTATTAGGTATCCCATAATGATGCAAGTATTAGGGAGCAAATCAGAAAGTTAGCTACACTATCTATCGACAAACCTAGTAAAAAGTCTCCTTGGCAGCTCTCTATTATTGTTCGCGGGAAAAATGACATTCCAAACCTGTCCGTTCTGCAGTCTATTTCCCTAAGTTTATTCTCATCACCTGATCTACCGTAGTATTTCGGGTTTCGTATGATGTTATTAATGTTGTCATAAAATAAAATGGTTTGGAACTTACGTATAAGATTAAGTCCAAATTATAATGGAAGGTCTGAAGGCGATTCCCAACCCAGTTGTCGCAGAAGGCCTGTAACACAGACGAAATTATCATAACGGCCTTCCACGTATCTTGCCAATTTTCGCTGAACGCGTTTTAACTCGATTTTGAGGGTGGTGGGAGCGATTTTTGCTCTTGAACAGATTTGCGTGAAACGTTTCATACGTGTTCTCAATCGTAATTCTCATCAAAGGGTAAAAAATTGCATCATACCGAATTGGTTTTTGGACATTTCACTGTTATTTTAACTTGTAACCTTATAACACAACACATATTTTTCGTAATTATTCAATAAAATGTGTACGGATTTTCTTCTAGGCGCGAAATGATACATTTCTTATCAATGTATTTATTGCTAACAAATACCAAGGTGTCACGCCGAGTTCAATATTCCAAAAAAAAATATATTTCAATAATAATTTGTTAAGTTTCGAATACCGCACTGGAAACTCTAGTGAAAGCATGCTTTAATTAAGGAAAGAATAAAACATAATTCTTGTATCATTTCCATTTACTATTGCCCGCATTACTGCCTGCCCTCGGTTACCTCTCCAGCCACCTTAAGTCCACCTCATAAAAATCTCAAATACTGGCAGCATATTCCAAATGAGGTCTAACACGGGAGTTAGAAAGCTGTAGCTGATATCCCTAACTTTATCCTCGGACTTTCCAAGTACTATTTTAACATATCCCGATGTACGATTAGCTTGACCAGTTATTTCCCGATTATGCTAACCCCACATCAGATCATTAGTCAGTTTAACTCAGAGATATTTAGTGGCTATCTACAGTCTCAAATTGGCTATGCTGTATGTAATAGTTGTATGAAGAGAGTTTTTCTTTTTCCATAAATTAGTTACAGCAGGTGTTTTCAACATTTTTATACTTTTTCAAGCATAGAAATTTATAAAAATTAACAA
Organism: Pyrrhosoma nymphula; assembly: GCA_963573305.1. NCBI lineage: Eukaryota > Metazoa > Arthropoda > Insecta > Odonata > Coenagrionidae > Pyrrhosoma > Pyrrhosoma nymphula. The sequence continues at coordinate 2,556,775 of OY754336.1, read as the reverse complement.
ATATTGAAAAATAATTTTTCAAACATTGATCTCAAACTGATATGGTGCAACATGTTGACTCGCCTAATGCAGGTTCCGTTTGGAAACTCAGTAAAAATTGGGAAACGGGGAAGGCAAGGCAAACGGCTGTATATAACCTTGTCGACAGTATTCGTTTGGCTATTCAATAAGTATTAGTACCTATCTGAAAAAAAAATCCAGCAGTACCACAGATAAATAGCAGTAGATAGTAGAATGTATGTACTAGAGGACTTAAAATCCAAGGCTATAGAAGGATTTATATTCATAGTTGCGCCCAACGTTTAAATGAATATTCAAGAAAGATAAAAACTTTATAAAATTTCACAGGATATGTTTAAAAACGACCGGTTTCATCCCGGCAGTGGATATCATCAGGTCCGATGATATCCACTGCCGGGATGAAACCGGTCGTTATTAAACATATCCTGTGAAATTTTATAAAGTTTTTATCTTTCTTAACGATGAGATTTCACAAATTGAGCCTGATTCTATTGAACTCAATAAATATTCAATTTAAATATATTAGTGCATTGTAAATATTAAGTTTTTAAATACTGATTCACGGTTGATAGCACATATCCTCCCGGTAATATGTTATCACTCAGCCAATGTTCCACAGAAGTTATAGAGTAATTTATTGGCAAGATATGCATTTTCGGGACATTGATAAATAGTAAAATAAGAGTTTTTCGGCGAACGGCGTTGTCCAAGTATCTTTAATTGTCGGTAGGAGGAAAGATCGGGTCTAAGACTATGATCAAGGAGCATTCGACAGGACAAACTTGAGAGATCAACCGTCGCTGAACACGCTTGTGAGGACCACTAGATTGACGAAAGGGACGCCAAAATACTTGCCAGTGAAAAGCATTCCAAAACAAGGATAATAAGAGAAGCTCTGGAAATCAGGAAACATAAAAACAACTTCAAAAGACACCTTGGGCAGAAAATCGGTGAGAAATAACGACCAGTAATTTCTGGATAACGGTTCCCGAAATTTCCATGCCCAACCCCATATCCCCTTCCCCTTCCCCCCCCCCCCCCGCCCACAAGCATAACAGGAATAAACGACAAAAACAACTTATTATCTCTGATGAGTTCTCCGGCATAAGAGAAGAAGTTCTTGACTAGCCAAGACGCGGGGAATCACAAGAGTAATTATTTTATTGAATGCGTCAGTTATATGTATGTGCACTAGTTGTATATCTAGACTAAGTGCAATTAACCATGATTTATGTCATGTGTTATTCCTGACGGACAGATCATGATAAATAAATAAAGGTCCACTCAAAGCACCACTCTTTCATAGCCCCACATTTCCATCGCCTACAATTTTTTCTGCTGCTATTTTCCTCCTATCTCCATTGCCATATAGGAGCACGCTCAATACCGTGCATTTTAAAGAAGTCCGTCCTTGCTTTAATTATTGTGTTGCTGGCAGTAGTAGACACTACGTCTGATGGAATGCCTTATTCGATTGAGCTATTCGACTCACTACTTCTTTCTGACTTTTTAAACAATCGGCGGCCATACTTCCCGAAGAACCCAAGTCTTCCGAATAACCCAACTTCTTTCCCTTCTTGCTGTCTTAGTCTCTTGAGAATTCTTCCTTCTTGATTGATAAAAAAATATATAATATATTTCGGTTTCCTTACAATTAAACGTCAAATAGCATTTATCTATGATTTCTCCATTGAATTCATTCTTGCTCCGGTTGGACATTGCATACTCAATTCCATGAAATAAGTTTTTTGCTATTTTTTCTTTCACAAGTAATCAACAAAAACTATTGTGATTCTTAATTAGAGAATGATTTTAACATTTTTATTGTATTTGAAAAGTTAGTTCTAAAGAACTAAAACAAATAATTATCTTACATACGGGAGCTGTTCATTTCCTTCCCTAAACTTTAAGTAACCTGATTAAAAAAGCAGGCAGAGCCCATTTCAGAAAAAGTTTTTGTGAGGGAGACGCGACCTTCTGCTCAGCCCGAAGCCCTTACATCGCACAAGAACACGATCCCAGGCCAGGCCCTGTATGTAAGCAAGCGTTTGTTACCGTGGACGGAACCCTTTAGTGCCGTTGCCGTCCTTGGAAGCAGTCTCGCATTCATGGAACTTGTACCTGCGAGGAGCATTGGCACGTCATGAAGTTCATAATTAAATATCGCGTTGCGTGGGTAACGCTGAACTTGACTCGATGACGGCTTCCTGGAAAGGCAAGGAACAAGTTCCAAACCAAAACAGTAGCAGTTATGAAATCGAGAATCCCAGAGCCTTCTTGACAGTTTTCATGCGTGATAGCACGTAGCACGCATATCGATGCCGTGAGGAAAAAAATTAATTCAAATGAATTATTTCATTCATATTGAGGAAATGTTGCATCACTCCACTACGGATATAATGAATTGACAAAAAGAAACTGAAATAATAAATAATTAAATGGACCCCCAGACTGTTCAGTCTGCTAGCCTCCCAATTAAACAAGAGTTAAGAAATAACAAGGCTAAATAAATAATATGAGACTTGGTCAACAAAATCTGTAAAAGCGGTAGAATTATGTTATTTGTGAGGTGGGACCATCGTAGATGTCAGAAGGATTTAACGAGCAAGAAGGAAAGTGCGAGCCGAATAGTTCAAAAAAATAACGTATTTATTCATAAGAAGTCTACTAACAGCAACACAGGGAAAATGAATCCAGGAAGTAAGGAAACACTTCCTAGCTTGTGTGAAGCGCACTCTTGTGTAGCGTTTACGTTTGGATGATAACAGCAAGTGAACAATTGAGATATGAAGTTATGGAAATACAGCATAATAAGAGAATGTCAAACATCCAAATGTCGGAGAGAATCACCAATAATGAAGTCCTGCGAAGAGCTAAGGAGAAAAAAGCTTGATAAAACTAATAAGTACAGAGGATAAACTTATTGGTCACATTGAGACATAACGTGCACATGAAAACTATATTGGATGGAGCGACGAATGTGGAGAACTACCGCGGAAAGCAAATGAAAAACATGGAGCGAATTGAGAAGGATTTAAAATTGTTCTTTCTTTGCTTCACCTGGGAGGAAAGAGACATGAAAGTACCCTCTTCTCCCACTTCGCAAAATGAATTATGATGGAGTAGCTAAGGGGTAAGGGGCCATCCAAGTATTACGTAAGATGTTTTAGAGGGAAGGGGGGTTGAGCTTTTCTTACGTAGTCTTACGTAGGCGGGTTTGGGGGTCTGAGACAATCTCACGTAAGATTTTAATCACTTCTCAGATCGTATTTTGAGCACATTTTTATTATTGTCAGACGTAAAATCTTACTTTGTATGATTAGCGCCGCGGCGGTAAGCCTGAATTTATGCTAAACGATAGAAAATGTATGATCAATTCTTTGAGTTTATTAGTTTGGAGATATCTCATTTTTACAGATCACGTGTTATACGATTAATCGCCTACTGTGAATTCACAGTAGGCGATTAATCGTTAAATCTCGAAAACAGTTTTCGATATCTGGCAAAATATTTATGCATCAAGGTTTCTCTTAAGGAACTATGATTATGGAAATAATAAAAAAGCCGGAAGAGGTGAGGTCAGTTTTAGCGTTCTTGGACATGGAATCGCCCATACATTTTTATATTTGGGCACGGTTCCAAAAGTATACGACAACTTACGAATGATTGGGAAGGGAAGGTGTTCATGTAATCTTACGTTGTCTTACGTTGGGGAGGGGAGGGATTCAAAATTGGCCCAAATCGCTTTACGTGATACTTGAATTGCCCCTTAACTGACACGAGAACGAAGTGAAAAGATGCAGAAAAACAGTGCTCGAATTGACGACTGCTGATATGATGAAAGGTTTGGGCTTCAGTTCCTTTTGCTGGGTATCTTTTGGATCCCACTAATGTCTCTGCAGCTTAGTTTGGTAAGGTGGCTCTGAAATTAAAAAAAAAATATGCATACGTATCCATTACTAGTTTTTCAACAAAATAAACCGTGTCGTATCGTCAAAACATTCTTGCGAACACTACCTACCTTACCTACAAATTATTACCTACCTACTTAAGCAAATTGTGAAAAATGTTTAAAAAGGAATAATGTAAAAATATGGCGTTTGGCTGGAAAGAGAAAGGAGTAGAGAACTGCAGAAAATCAATCTTCGGATTAATGAAAGCTGATGATAATGACAAAACAATAATGAGAATAACAACGTATGACGGAAGCCACCGAGTAAACTGCAGAGCAGTTGACATTGCCGGCTAGGCCCATTAAAGCCTGATTAAAGGTTTAATCAGGAACCCTTCAGCTCGACTCTCCTCAAGCATAGAATCCTTAGCTGACGAATATGAATAAAACGATAAAGGATACAAAAAATAATAGAGGTAAGATAGTAACAACGATCATCAACGTGCTAAGAAAATATTGGAAAATATAAAAAAAAGACTGCAATTTTTTCCAATTTAAAATTAACGTATTCATGGATTAAATTTTAAGATAACTTGGATGAAATATGTTTTATAGGCATAAGTAAAGGTATAAAATTCGTACATTCGGGAAATGTTTCGTGAAATTTTTCCATAATTAATACGGATTAAGTGCAACTTTCCACAGATACATAAATTCTATTTCACGACCCAGCGTTTCGATGTTTAACATCATCATCAGATGTAAAGATGACGTAAAACATCGAATCCTGGGTCGTGAAATAAAGTATCTGTGTAAAATTGCACTGAATCCAAGTTATTCATATTTAATGGATTCACCCAAACGTAATTTTCAAGAATATTGAAACTATGAAACTTTTTACTCGGGGATATCTTGCCCGCACCCCTTCAATTGCCAGCTTCATATTTTTTACACCACGATTAACTTAGACAATCTTATTGGAAAAGGAAGCAATGGTGGAACTTGAAAAGAAAATGCCTTTTATTCGGTCCGATGAATGGTGAGACTAAAAAGAAAATTGCCACTATACAATTGAGAGGAATGTAGGAGACGCTGCCGCATCCAGTTAAGCCACAAAAAATTGGAAGTAGCACACAGTTTTCAGCCACTCAACTACCGGATAAGAAACGTGCACGCATAGCAATGCGTTCCGACAAGTTCCTGCGAAAGAATTAATTGACGTCCCCATCGTATGGTTAGACGAGATTCCACCGGTGATTTCTGTAAAGCTGTAAGAACCCATTCCATGCATATGGTCTTTAAATTGTCTCCAATTAAATTATACCACGCCGTGAATTTTCCCTCTAAATGGTTAATTGTACGGATTGGTCCACCATGGAAATTATTACCAAGGAAGAAGAATTTTCGTCAGAAACGATCACGCAATACGTGCAATTTCAACGATTGGTTCTCCTTCCTTCGGCATTATGTTACAAAAAAATGGAAGAAGATGACTGATAATTGAAATTGCAACCTCCGCTAAGATAGGATCTTGAGGAGCGTGAATAACAAGAGGATAAACTAAAGCCGTTTGGAATGGCGGCCGGCGACTTTGAGAGCCGATTAAAATGAAAAACAAATACCATGGAATCCACGACAACATTACCTTTCGCTCTCCGACGTCAGGTGAAAAAAAAACTTGAATTAGTTGTGTCCCATTGAGCAATCAACATAGCGGAATTATGCGAGGGCCGAGCCAAATACGGTAAATCGGGAAATCGCACCGAGAAATGCACCCTTATGCCAGCAATTTATGAGGGAGGGGCAGACTAGGCAAAGGAAAAACGAGCGAATCGCGTACTGCGCTACCGTGGACGAGGTTCGGTCAGTGGTGAACTCCAGCATCAACGCGGACTGTCGGGTGAAGATCGCCAACAAATGAAAGATCCCATCCGCAACAACACTTCATTTTCAGAAGGGAGCAGCCCAAGGGTGTATCCATATCAAAACTGAGGGAGGGGGGCAGCTTTCTGAATGCAACCTCATAGGGGAGGGGGTGACATGCAATAATACATATAAAATAACAAAAGGGAGAACAATGAACACCATTTATTTAAAAAATATATTAATTCTTGAACAATAGTTTTGAACATCTGTCTATAGTGCCATGAAATAATTCACAGCAACATAAGGAAGGACACCATTTATTTATAAAAATTAATTCTTCAACAACAGTTTGCAATGATTAGCTGCGAATGTTTTAACTGCAGCTTCCACTAATTGCTCCTTGTTTGCGAAAACCCATTGACGGTGAATGCTTAGCATTGCTAACCCATTAAACCTATTTTCACCAATAGTTGGATCGTAGCCATGTTTTAAATTGGCTAAGGGAGCTGAATGAGCGTTCAATAGTGCTTGTTGCGCAGGGCAGTGAAAGCAACATCAGTATCGCCTTTAAAATGGTCGGGAAAAACAATGCGCTCTTTTTTAAAACTTCAATTACGTCTGGCGCTTCTTGTAACTTATTCCACATTTTTTTCCACACACTTTCAAAAAATATTTCCACGTCGGAAGAGGGGGCAGCTGCCCCTCTTTGCCCATCCCCTGGATACGCCCTTGGAGCAGCCGGTTGAGGAGTAACTAATTATTGCACTTGATTTATTTTTTCGAGATTCACCTCAGGGCCGTAGAGAGGGCGCCGAGCTTTACAGATGCAAGCTTTAAGAGTCGAACAATAACCCAAAATAATCCATCTAAAATTGAAACTGCAAATAGTTACCTTGAAAAATAACGAATAAATTTGCAATGTTAACCTTCCCAAGCCATTCTTATCGCGTGTCGTAGATTTGCGGCACGTAAAATAACCTGATAAGCCTGATAAAGATGATGCCTCTGAGCAAAATTTCCGGTCTTTCACGCCCATATAGAATGGAGTATACTTCACTTTCCGAACAATTCACAAGTAATTAAATGTATATATCGTATAAATAGATGAACTTAAATGAAAAGTGGTCCTATAATTATTTTTCGACTTACTTAAAACATTATTCAAATGTGCGCTCAATGATCCACGATTACCGCTCCATCCAGTGACCATATTCATCATCATCAGCGGTCAACAACCCGAAGATTGGTAATCTGCAGCTCTCCACTCCACCATCCTATTAGCTAACCGTTTTATTCGAAGCAGAAGCCTGCATTTTGACGTACTTGCAGTGAAATATTTCTCTAGTCATAAGAGAGACTATATTCGAGTTTTATTTTACAATTGTAGCAGTTGTTAGAAGTGTGAAGTAAATATAATAATATTCATTACGTAAAAATGTTGTTTTCATGACTGGAATACTTCGACATTAACTGAATATACATCCAAGGTTTGACTAATATTGTTTTCGCGGCTAACGCTGTAACAGCAAGTTCCTAGACCTTGAAACGACCGCATTTATCAATAAAAATACTGGTCGGTGTTAAATGATTTCTTCCAGAATGCAGTTCCCCAAGTACAGCCTCAAAAGGTCACGTATTTCCCGGAAAAACCTATAAATTTCCCTTGAGTTACGCTTTACTCAAGCTCTTACCAGGAGAACGATAACTACTTAATTTTTTTTACGCTTAACCTCGGTACACGTGGAGCGAATTCAATGTTTCGTATATTCCAGTGTAACATTTTTTATATTTTTGTCAATAAAAAGTGCATGCAATACAATAATACTGGCGACAATCATCAGTGACATTTAGAACGTTAAATAAGCTATTTAAAAAAATTACAAGGACAGATTTTGACGCAGCACTGAAAAAGGCACGCTGCCACGTTTTCTTTGATTGTGACGTAACTAGGTAGTGAACATCGTAGCCCCGTCCATGAATATGGATATCTATATTCAGTCGCTGGCAATGAAAGCAAACACGTAGACGTGATGTTGTAAACTGACCCGTAGTTATGGGGGTGACATTTTGGGAAGTTCTACTACTTTGTACTGGCGTAAAATATGATTCATGCATTTTAAGTCGCGTTTAACTGCGTCATTAAATGCTACATCTCAAATTACATCCTTGATTTCCAGTAAATTAATAACTTATTCGCGATCTTATAGTCATCTCTTTGCCTCCTACAAGAGGTGGTAAACATGGGTTTTAAATTCTCCAATATTTCGAAGGTTAAGCCGCGTTGAATCAGTAGCGTTAAATCAATTTTACTGCAAGAGGCCGGAAACGCACCAGTTAACTTCAGGATCAGGTGAGAGAATATTAATAGAAATATTACAAACTATGAAGTAATCAGATAATTTCACAACAAATTACCGCGACTGGTGGCATACAACTTTGTTTTACACGACAATTTAGTAATAACATGACGCGGCTATAATCGTTGGCCATGCTTCACATATAATGGCCCACATTATTATTATCAATCGTCCTTGCCTGCTTCCCCAAGTCTTCTTGACGACAAATCACCCATCGGTGTACATAGTGTGGCATTAACACGTGGCAAGCTAAGAGTCACAACGGTATAACCATAATCCCGTTTCTAATGTTCAAAGTACTTAGGGACAAGCCGCGTCAGCAGTAGGTGTTTGGAGCGATTTTTTTCATGCAAAGATTTGCGTGAAACTTTGCGTACATGTTCTCATTAGTAATATCTGTAGATGAAAGTGATAAAAAAACAGATCGGTAAAATGTAATATTTTACCAATTTGTATTTTTGGCAATTCAATGTTATTTTAACACGTACCCTTATGGCACATCACCTATATTTCGTAAGAATTCGATTACATATTTATGTACAGATTTTATTCAAAACACGAAATAATACATTTACTGTGATTATTGCTGCTAAAAAATGTTAAGGTTCCACGTCGAATCAAATATTTGAAAAAAATGTTCAATATAATTTCGTCTAAATTGCGAACACCGCGATGTTTTCAAAAATAAAATGTGTTATATTCCACACAGTTTTATTACAACTCGACCGGTGGTGTAATAAAACTGTGTGGAATGTAACAAAGTTTATTTTTGAAAACATCAGGTCTTCATTCCACGAAGTGAACTCGCCAATCATTGATTTGATGCGAATACCGCCCCGAAAACTCAAGTCACAGCGTGCTTTAATTAAGGAAAATAAATTAAAATATAATTCTTGTATAGTTTCCATTACTGCCAGTACGGTGATTTCCAACGTATAAACAGATGCAATTAAATGAAAAGTGGTCCTAGAATTTGTTTTCGACTTACTTGAAACATTATTCAAATAAGTACAACTCAATGACCACGATTACCGCTCCAACCACCTTAATAGGAGTTACCATCTTCATCATCATCAACGGTCATCAATCCAAAGAGCATCTGCAGCTCTCCCCTCACACTCTCCTATTAGCTAACCGTTTTATTCGTACACAAAGTCTGCATTTTGACGTAGTTAGAGTGAAATTTTTATCTAGATATAACAGAGACCATATTCGAGTTTTATTTTACAATTTTAGCTGAATGCAGAACAATTTTAGCAAGTATGAAGTAAATATCGTAATATTCATTGCGTCCAAATTTCGTTTTTATGACTGGACTACTTCTAAATCAAATAAATATAACACATCTAAGGTTTGACTTATTGATATCAAACGCTAACGCTGAAAGTGTCGCCACATTCGAGTGATTTTTTTGCTACTTGAAAATATTTATGTAATATATGAATTTTTTTGGAAAATTATTGAGAAAATACACGAACTAGACGCCATAATACTTCTATCACTATCTGTGGGTCAATATATCCTAATTTTTCATAGTACTATCTATATGGAGCGCACAGCCGAATCCTGTCTCATAGAAAGGCCACTTTCACACCAGTTTTCGTTGATGCAATACAAATCAAATCATCAGCGTAAGCTAGTTCTGTGAAATGGTGGCGCTTCTATAGAGTAGTATCCAATATATTTAGGAACAGCCTGGATTATCTCATTGATGAATAGACAAAAAATAGCTCTGGTCCTTGTCTATCTTGCAATTCACCCGAGCACTCCCGTTTGCTCATCTCAGCTATCTCGTTAAATGTATCACCCGCACGACTAATGACATTTCTCTTTTTCCCACATATTTTTTGGCAAATATCTCGAAAAATATTGCAATGAGTGGCTGATGCTTTGGTTTCATTAGAAAGAAGAAGCAACCTTGAATTGTCAGCGTATGCATTCACTATGTATAAAAGTGTATAACGTATAAATGAAATAATGTTTACTAACACCGTTCGATTGCATCAGCCTTTACTTGAAGTGCATGCAGGAGGAATGTTGGCAATTCGAATATTGTTGAGTTTGTGACCATGGTCCTGATGTCCTTCTCGATAACACTGCAGAGAAATGGCTCGATCACTCAAAGACATCAAACACTAAATGGAAACTTGCTTTCCGTAGCAACTGAGACACACCTATTTTTCTTATTGTGCTGTTAGCAGTATTTCCCGAACGAGCTTGAAATATTCCTACGCATTTTCTTATTCCCTTCTGCAAAGGAAGTTCCACCGCGATTGAGAGAGTGGCATCAAATAATTTCCCTATTTCAAAAAAAATTATAAGAGATTTTTCTCTAGTCATAATAAAGACCATATTCAATTTATTTCTTTCAGCAGCTTTAAGAAGCATGAAGTAAATATTGCAACTTTAATTGCGATAAAATATTGTTTTATATGACTGAAATTCTTAGAATTTAACTAAATGTGCATGCATATGCCTTTAACTTGACTCATTTTTTAAAGCCGTACACTGAAAACGCCTTTAGAACCGAAGATTTTTTTGCGATTCCGTAAAAATTACTGCGGTAATTGATTTATTTTTAAAAATGATTGAGAATGAATAGGAACTAAACAGTGTCAAATTTCCGACGGTATTTATGCGTTATAAATTGCTAATTTTTTAAAAATAAAGTCTCTCTGGAATACATACTTATTGTATGCACCTAACATTTTCCATAGAAAACGGCTTCTATTTCTTTGGTAAATATCCCTAGTACGGTAAGTGGCTGATAGTTTGGAATCTTTGGAAATGTGAGATATTTTTCTTCATGATGAGTTCGTTGAATTTTGTGTGAAATGGTAATACGCTCAAACTGCCTTGAATCTCTCACGCTTTGCGGTATACCAGGAATAGATTTTTACCTCGAGTGCATGAAAGAATTCCTCGCTCTATCCTACGACTAGGCAACAGCTCGGTCGAGTCCCTTCCAGGCAGTCTAATCATCTCGTCTAGCCGAAAAATTAAATCAGTAGGCTGGCGCAGAGCATCTATAATCTATGGTTAGTATTATACAGAAATGAGAATGAGTGGAGGAAGGCTATGAGGGTGCGAGAAGGAAATAAGAACGGAGCATGGAGATGAGGAAAAATCTCAGGAAATGAGGAAGAGGTGAAGTTCGCTACTTTTCTACGCTACTCGCCCTTGACCCTGAAACTATCTTATCACACGGTTTTCCTTGACCGATAATTATTTTAAGGAAGTTGAAGCGATTTGTTTCGGTACAGATTTGCGTGAAACATTGCATACATTTCAACGTAAATTTGTCTCGAGATTTCCACCGTGTTAAATCGGCAACAAGTACCAATTGGTACTTTTTGCCAATTTAATGAAGATGCGAAAATCCCGAGAAGAATTCACACTAAGCATTCCCCGGGAGAGCATTAAAACGTATTGCATACGTTTCCTTATAATAATATCCATAGGTAAAAGTTAAAAAATGGCATGTTACCGATTTGGTTTTTTGGCAATTCAATGTTATTTTAACACGCAGCCTTAGGGCACAAGACATATATTTTGGAATAATTCGATTAAATATGCACAGAATTTCTCCTAAACGCGAAATAATACGTTTCATGCTATCATAATGTTTACTATAACAAATATTAAGGTATCATACCAGGTTACAAAAGTATAATATTCGAGATGCTCTTATCCTCAAAACGAAGTAATCGAATTTAAAGCAGTGAAATACTACTGAAAGCTTGTTTATTCCTAAGTTTATTGATGGGTGTCGAACGTTTGAGTCACCTTTTATACACTTTTACTTGATTTTATTTTTAAAAAAGTCACAGATTTTGACACCTAATTTCTTATCGCCCATGTTTGAGAGTTTGGTATTCGGTAGCCTTTCATTCTGCTAACTCGTGACATTAAATTAGGAAAGCGGAGTTTGTTCTAAAAACGGTGCAGATAACGATATGTTTTTATTCCGAAAATTGCATGATTAAATACCTACTAAAAGTGTGAAACTGCACACTTCAAAGAAAATTACTACTATCGCCGCAAAAAAGGTAGAAAGCTGAACTTTAAGCATTCGTACGAAATTCCGCCGGGGCTCCAAAGAGCCGTGTAATATATCGTTTTACTCCTTGTTTATTTGACTACAAAATTCATTCATTGAAAAGTGATTAAATGTAAACGTTTAGCTCCTACGGTCGAAAGAGTGAAGAAAAACACGCGAAAAACTAGGAGAACGGCGAAACGGTCGTCTTCTTCATCTCGTCACGGCCAAAATATTTAATTGGTTCACTTCATTATTTTTTTACGAAGACGAAGACATCTCCGCATTACAAATGTTCTTTTCAAATTTTAATTTACCCATTCTTTGATTTTTTAAATGGCCGAAAGCTAGATTTCAATTTCCGAGGTGTGGAAAAGTATATGAGTATCGAAATTACTTATGCTTTATAGAAAAAATATTACAAAACTTCTCATGTGAGGAAATTTTTATATTCTTCCCCTTACTTAAAATAAACACCTAAGAAGAAAATCGCCCCGCGGCAATGCTCACTACCATTTTGCTCAGTTGGCAATGGTGATACTTCTGGCCGCGCGTGACTCAAATCTCATTGCCAAGACCCCTCTAGATAGACATCTGTCCAGCACTGATTAGCCAAGGAATGGGAAAGGCTCTTGGTGTTTTATATTCTTTTAACTTTATGTGGATGGATTTATATTGAATATTTCGCAATTAGATATTTAATTGTCTCAGAAATTACACACTTTAATTCGGTTCGTGGCAACAATACAATCCATAGAATCAATAAACTACTAACACATAAACAAACAGTATTTTGCTGAATTAAAGTGTGTCATTTCTAAAACTGAATTAAATGTCTAATTGCGAAATATTCGATATTCAAGAGCCTTTCCCATTCCTTGTCGAATCAGCACTGGACAGAGGTTTCACTAGAGGGGTCTTGGTAATGAGATTTGAGTCACGCGCGGCCAGGAGTTACACCATTGCCAACTGAGCAGAATGGTAGTTTGCATTGCCGCGGAGCGATTTTCTTCTTTGTCGTTTATTTTAAGTTAGGGGAACAATATAAAAATTTCCTTACATGAGAAGATTTGAAATATTTTTTCCATAAAGCATACGTAATTTCGATATTCATATACTTTTCCACACCTCGGAAATTGAAATCTAGCTTTCGGCCATTTAAAAAATCAAAGAATGGGTAAAATAAAATTATAAAAGAATATTTGTAATATGGAGATATCGTCCTCTTCGTAAAAAAATAATAAAGTGAACCAATTAAATATTTTGGCCGTGACGAGATGAAGAAGACGACCGTTTCGCCGTTCTCCTAGTTTTTCGCGTGTTTTTCTTCACTCTTTCGACCGTAGGAGCTAAACGTTTATATTAAATCACTTTTCAATTAATGAATTTTGTAGTCAAATAAACAAGGAGTAAAACGATATATTACACGGCTCTTTGGAGCCCCGGCGGAATTTCGTACGAATGCTTAAAGTTCAGCGTTCTACCTTTTTTGCGGCGATAGTAGAATGAAACTTGAGTGGGACCATTGTGTGCTCCAGAATGTCAGCATTTCGGTTACTTACAAGAAAATAGTTAAATACTATTTTATGATTAAAAAATATTTTTTTTTCAGTTAACCAATAATCACGTAGCCCTCGTATGGTTTCTATGCGAACCTCAGGTTAGGATCCGCTGCTTTTAAGGTGGATGTGAGATTTTATTCTAAGTACCCCTATGAAAAAAATGTATAAACCTGTATAAAATTTTTATACATTCTTATACAATTTTATACAATTTTTAAAAATTGTATACAGACATGTATAAAATGTATACAGGCATGTATAAATTACAAACTAAATACAGGCGGTATACAGTCTACACAATCTGTATACAAATTTATGTAATTTTCATCAAGCCCATGGGCTTAATGGGCTGTGCATATTCAATTTAATACAATCTTTTTGAAGGCTGAGTTCATTTCACCTATTCCGCAGTTTTCTATTACAAATATTACTTCTGGATTTCTTCTGGGCAAAGACAAATGTATTAAGTTTATAGATTGTTTAAACTGTATGAGTATATACTGAAAATATGTACAATTTTATAAAATGTATAATGGTGTATAAAAGGTATACCTACAATTGTATCCCTGGCGAAAATGTTCCGCTTCCTCTAACAGTCGCGAAGGGTACACGAAGCGGTGATTCCCTTAAGGAAGCGAATCAACAATTGGTGTACGGTCCTTAGACTGTTGAAGTAGTGTACATGAAACATACGGAAGCGGTGCTCTCCGCTTCCTACCGCTTCGTGTACGGTTCTTTGTCTGTTGGAGTAGCGTGCACGAAATTTACGGAAGTGGTGCTTTCCGCTTCCTGCCGCTTCATGTACGGTTCTTTGTCTGTTGAAATTACGTACACGAAACGTACGGAAGCGGTGCTTTCCGCTTCTTCGACTGTTGAAATAGCATACCTGAAACGGACGGAAATGGTGCACTCCGCTTCTTTTACTGTTGAAATAGCGTGCCGAAACGGTGCTCTCCACCTTCACTCCACATCAGGTTATTATTATTTTTCATGTTCTGTATATACATATCTATTTATGAAGCGGCGATGTACCCCGTGATATTACTTCACTTACTGTCTTCGTTCGCATATATTACGCCATAATACGGGTTGATTCTTGCACATTTGAAACGAGTTAATATAATGTGAAGCGAGGTAGCGTGTTACTAGCTGAAACCATGCAATACAAAATGAAACAACCTATTCCTCTCTAGGTAAGACAAGGAGATTCAAGAAGAATCAAGCTGCCCAGAAACGACAGTTACTGGTTGATACCTCATAAATCGAGATAATATTACCTCGATTTATGGCCCACAGGCTGTGGGTCTGCAAAGTGCGCCCCCTGAGGGTTGCGCCCCTGGCAGCCGCCCGCCTGGCCAGCCCCTAGCTACGACGCTGAAGCTATCGTGCGGGAATAGGAAAAATCTTGTTTATTCGCAGTAATATTGCATTTATATTCATACTAATTGGCAACATGGGATAACAGTTATCTGGCATTAATTAATGGCAAATAACATTTATCAAGATTTTATGGTATTTCCTCAAACTGTCACGAAATTATCATTTAATGATTATAGTTCTCGAAGTCACATTTATCCACGGAAGTGACTACATATATACATCTTTCTCATCACCGGTATTTTAGTAATTTTACCAGATAGCTGATGAGGAACCGAGGAATTTAGTAATGTGTGCGAGAATAGATGCGTTGAATCGTAGTATGGTAATCTTGCGACACAGTGTTCTATAACGTTAGGTAGATACGAGGTAATATCATACGACATACTATTTCATGCCATAGAGCGATAAGCACATTCAGAGTGAATATTGGCAAATTATTTTTTTTATTTCGCTTCGGAGACGGTTTAGTTACCGTTCGTTCACATTCCGATTCGTTTCGTGTACGGTTAAATCTCCGCTTCGTCGACGGTTCGTATCCGCTTCCCTCTACAATATTTTCGCCAGGGATACATTTTACCAAATGTTAACCTCTGTATACATGTGTACATTTTATACAAATGTATACATTTTATGCGTTTCATTTTTGTATAAATTTTATACAAAATTTTGTATACATTTTGTACGGGGTTTTATACAATTTTTTCATAGGGGTACAGATTTGCGTGACACTTTCCGTAAGCGTTCTTATTAGTTATATCATAGAGTAAGTATATTAAGTTCGTATATTAGTTTAGTAAGTAAGTATATACTTACTCTATGGTTATATCTAGAGATGAAAGTGAAAAAAATTGCATTCTACCGATTTGGTTTTTTGGCAACTCAATGCTTACGCAGCCTTATGGAACACGAGGCATATTTCGTATAAATCCCATTACATATGTACAGATTTTCT
Source organism: Pyrrhosoma nymphula (assembly GCA_963573305.1). NCBI lineage: Eukaryota > Metazoa > Arthropoda > Insecta > Odonata > Coenagrionidae > Pyrrhosoma > Pyrrhosoma nymphula. Next base: position 2,540,706 of record OY754336.1, on the reverse strand, counting down.
TCTAAACGCGAAATAATAATTATTTTATACTATAGTTGTTCCTAGTAAATATCAACGAGTCATTCCGAGTCAAATACTCTAAAAAACGTATTTAAATGTAATTTTCGCCTAAATTTCGATTACCCGCGCTCACTCAATGAGCCATGATTACCGTCCCAGCAAGGAGCAACTTATCCTATGACAACGTGCATGAGGAAACTGTACTCCTCCATTCCCGATGAAAGATCAGACGAGGGAAAGGCCAACGAGGAAGAAAAGAGGGAATCAATCAGTGAAAAACGAGAGCGAGAATGACGAGAAAAATGCATACGCATGTGATTCAAATCTGTACTTACACATCCATTTCAAAATCTCGAGCGTACGGTGATGATGGCTATCAAGGCTGGCTTCGTGCGGCACACACGTATTTAGAGCAAGGCGGTGTGATATTCTGATTTTAACATAGAATTGCGACATGTATATAATTTGCATCGCATAACGCGCTAAGTGTGGCCTTTGGCATTACATAAACTTTCATTGCGTGATGTAATATCGCATGATAAGTTGCAAAGGAAGACAAACGAGGCAGCGCTTTGTATGGTGTGAGAGGAAAGGAAACATCTCGGATGAGGAGACAAATTAGGTGTTTAGAGGAGGTAATGAGGGGCGAAGGGTTGCTGAAGACTGAAATAAATGGGAGGATGTTGGATAAACGGGGAAAGGGAAGAAAGAGAATAGGTTTTATGGACGAGATGAAGAAGGGTAGGACGTATGCTGAGATGAAGAAAGAAAGATTATTGGTAGATAGGGCCCTGCATAGGGCTGGGCGGTTTTCCAATATATTGGTTCCAATATCAATATTTTTAAATATTGGGATTCCAAAATCACAATTTTGGAACGAACAATACCAATATCCTGTATTGGATATTGGTGATCGGAAAAACCAATTTTTTTGTTTTTGGAATATAATACAGGGTGTTTCAAAATGAATATCGGGGTTTTAAGGCTTTGTAGTATTTATACCATTTGACTTACAATTATAAATGATACATCAAATGAAAGAGAAACTCAAAACAGTTTTTGTTTTATCTAAAAGTGTTCAATGTGAGCACCATTCGTCACACATCCGGTGGATAGGCGTGTTCTTCCCATACCTTGATCAGTGTGTATTCTGGAGTAAATTGGTGCAACAACTGATTCAATCCTGTTCATTAAGTCGGATAGGTCAGCTGGTAGCGGAGGCACATACAAATGATCCTTTATGAACCCCCAAAGATAAAAATCGCATGGTGGCATTATCGGGTGAACGTGGAGGCCATGCGAAACAAGCCCGGGCGGCCCATCCAGCAGCAGGTAGGGTACAGCCACGCGAAGAAGAAACATAAACGGGGGAGAAAGGCTTAAAGCTCTTGATAACTTTCGAACGATGTAAATGCTTTAGAGTTGTTATACCGCAATAAGTCCCCAGTTTCGCACATAGCTATAAGATTTGCCGGTTTTTATCCGTGTCCAATAGAAATTGGTATTTAGTAGGAAATTATATTCAGCACTAAATTAACCAACAAAACGAATAATTCACGGAGGCAGCCACCAAACGTTTTAAATTAGAATTTATGCTTCAACTAATAGCTTCCCTGCTATCCTCACCACGGCCAACAAAAAGGAGATATAGTTTGATGACAGAATTGCATTCCAGATGAATATACAGCATTGTAAGCATGAAGCACAAACATTCGAGGTCATAATCAATCCTGTCCTGTCATTCGTGGCCAACCTACGTGTCGTCACACCAACATCATACCTTTGTATCTGATCTGGTTAAGTAAATGTAAAACACTTGCATTTCACATTACATTGGTCTTTGATAAAATCAATAAGTATTCTTTAAAAATATGTATAAATCTTATTAAATCCTACACGAAATATTTTACAATATTGCTTTTAAATAATGGCAATAAATTTTGCGATATCAATTATAATGATTAACTAATTGAATATGGTGTTCATCGCAAAAAAAATTAAAAAACAGTCAATAATATAATATAGGGATATGCTATCTATACACAGTAGGTACAAATTTCATCAACTCCCGCCATCAAATATCCCAAAAGTTATCGAAATTCCACTTCTTGCTGAATAGACTGCTGAATATCCCCCTCTCCAAAGAAAAATTTAATGAGGAATTGGAAACCATTAAATCAATAGCAATGGCAAATGGTTACAACAAAACTCTTGTAGATAAAATGCTCCTCAAAAAAACACTCCATACGAGCACAGCATTTGCTATTTCATCCGATTGAGACAAAAAAGGATAAATTAAAGTGGGTTAAATTACCGTATTATGCAGTTGTCACAAAAAATAAGCAACCTGTTCCCTAAAGACCATTTTAAAATAGCTTTCTACAACAATGACAACTTAAAATTTTTTAAATAAAACAAAAGATAAAATTGATCCCTTTGATAACAGTGGCATATATTTATTGGAATGCAACGAGTTCTCTGCGGCCTATATTGGACAGATGGGCCACACTTTCCAGATGAGAGCAGAAGAGCACAAGAGGTGTTTCCAGAAATGTAACCTCTCCCAGTCCCACTTTGCTAAACACCTGTGGGAGGAGAACCACACCAGTGATTTCACTCCGAAGATTTTGCATCCTGGAGGAAAAAGGGAGGAGAATGGACAAAAAGGAAGAGTTGGAGATAAGGAGACAGATGAAGAAACGTCATCTACTTAATGAAATCCTTTTTGAAAACCTTTCCCCCCTCCTAGAAGCCTCTCTGACCCTCACGGAAAAAACAGTAGCCTGTAATCCTTCCCCTCCCCCACGGACACCCCACCGTTACCTTTAGTCACCAACAACCCTTCAAAACCAAACTTCAACCCGCCAACGGTCATCCGCCCCCACCCCCTCCAACCCCCACCACCCACTCACAACACTACATTGCATCCTTGAGGTTTTCCACACCCTTCCACCTATCTTCTTCCTCCCCCCTCCCCTCCCCAACGCCTACCCTGGATGGTATATAGGGATCATGTTTTTGCTTTTACTCTTTGTACCTGAAGATGACGCCGCTGCATCGAAACTAGTTGTACCGGAAAATAAATTGGTGGAATACAACAAAGTTTTCCTTTTCATTTATTTAAAAAGTATATTCAGATATGTACATCTCTTTATAAGAATTATAGAGTAATAACAAAATAATTAATGCATTGAGAAAATGCAGATCATTAAATTCTCTAGCAAAAATATTTAATTATAAAAATGAAGTTTAAGGAATGAAAACCAAGTAAAAATATAATGCTTCTAAACTGTGATACAGATAAATATACTCACAGGATATCACAATTGATTTACAAAAAATGGCTCTCAAACTATTAAACAACTGGTAAAGAACCATTAAGAGCACAACTTTAAACATAATAAATACTTTGAGCAGATGACCTTGAGGTAGCTTCAAGTAATCACAAACCATTTTCTCTTGAAATGGCTGATAAACTGGTTAGCAACGATCAACTATTTATCCAGGAGAGGGACCCCACCATAGCAGTGTGTGAAATAGCTTCATTTACCTTTTCCAGCAGCATTCCTATTCTGGGAAGCTAGACCAAAGTTTATCATTGGCTCGGTCACATTGTAGGACTCGACAAGTTCCTGAAAATAAAAAAATGAGACAAAAGGGTTCAAAATTGTAACATGTAACCTGTTTACGGCAAACCCACTGAATCTATGTAGACAGTAGTTCTTCCACCAATTAATCAAGCATCATACAACAACAAAATGACTCTTTTCAGCAATGTAACTCAACCCAAAAGTAATTTATACCACTTTACTACAGCCTTAAGACACAACTTCAACAGTATCAGTAACAAAATCTGAGGTTTCAGGCGTGATGGAGTGGAACTGGAACATCACTGCAGTTAATGCTCGTTTCATTAACTGCAGTGAGTATCAGTAACATGTACTCTTTTTTTAATACATAGCACTCTAAACATATTGGCTGACAAATATGGAGAAACAAACAGGTTGGCAATGTAGCCATAGTGCAGCACACTGGTTGTATTTCATGACTATTACTCTATAAACTTCTCAGAACCCTTTACAACATATTCAACAATAACTCCATCAAAGTACTTCCCCTGCCTAGCCACACACTTTTCTCATGAGCGCTTCTACCACTGGAAGCATTTATAAAACATGTGTTTCAGAATCCTGTTTAGTTTCTCCAGCAATTTATGTTTCGTCACCTCTTTTGTGTCAAATCTTCATCTTTTAATAGGGGACTTGTGCCTTGAAAACAGAAAAAATTCAACAAATGCGAGATCAGGAGGGTGCAGAGGCAGAGGAAGTGCTATCATTACACTTTCAATCAAGACTCTCAAATAACCAGGGCAGAATGATCAGAAGCATTGTCATGGAGCAGCAACTACTGAGCCTACTTTCAGGTTTCTCCCTTCAGACTCTACTATGCAATCATCTCAAAATTTCGAGATAGTAAAAAAGATTGATTGTTTTACTTTGTAGGAGGATATTTTGGGGCACACCTCCCTTGGAATCAAATAAATCAACATGATTCTAATGAAATCTCTTTGAAATCAACATGACTGTCTCACATTGATATTTTTGGTCATACAGAATGGACATTTTGAACCTTTTAAACCATTAATGGGAACTTGAATGACTCATAAACTGAGTTAAGCTGTTATAAGCAGTTCGTAGCATTTGCAAGCTTTCTGTCACCAATTTCTCAAGTTCACACAAAATATAACACTGACGAATTTCTTTTCAGTCAAACTCATCACAAAATCACCAAACAAGTCACCAAAAATACTTTTACTAAAACAGCTTTAGCTCAAAAATGAGTTCACATAAGGGCAATTGAAATAATCAGGTTACTTGGGGGTTCTCTTCAAAATATTCACACCAACCGCACAACATGTCAATAACTGGCTGATATGTTATTCTAACAGTCTGAAGTTTTTGACTAGACTCTTACATACATACAACAATAAATGCTTGTATAAGAGTAATGGATAAATTGTTAACACAGAACTTTGAATCACTACTGCTGACATTGGAACAACTTCTTTGTGTAGTCATAGCAATTTCAGAGACCTTTAAGGTCAGCACTTGCTACCTGCTGCCACCTAGCCTTGACAATTTAAAGCTCCCTTCTTATATTTTGGATATTAATGAGAAAAAAAAACAGATGAAAGAGGATGGCAAAAAGAGTAAGAAGAGACCAGAACAATTACATTATATTTGTGAACATCAAATACTACCCTTTTTAAACGAATAACAGTCATTATGAAATATGCAAACTGATGACATCATGCATTCATTCCATCATGTTACTTAACTACATTAATCAGAATGAAAAGAAACACTATTATAATTCCACACCTTTGTGGACTCTTCACTATTAGTAGGATAATGACACGATAAATGTCAACATTGATAGGGTCAATAAAAGCAAGAGTGGACTTTGCAATTGTTTATTTAAATCATGAATAATTTGATGAAATACTCTTTTAGTGATTACCTTCCAGACCTTCCTTTCCATTTGAATCAAAAACTGCCGCTTCGATTCTTCCTTCTGCAGTCCACCCATGTCATCCCTCTTTGGTTTGCCAGGAACCATTACCAGTTCACCCTCATCTGAGACAAGCACAGAAATGGTGATTTACACAAAAGAAAACATTTTCAATCTTGACTATTGACACTTCACAAGACTTGAATGTTAAGCTACCATTATTTTTATATGTAGCTTTCTTTATTAAAGGACAGACATAAAGAAAATTGTAAAACCAACCCATTAAACATCAGGACAAAGTTTCAAATTAAGCATAAGTACAGTCATCTCACTAATATCCAGTTTCACCAACATCCATCAATTCCCAGCTAACCCCTAACTATCAAAGGAGACATTTTATTCAAATGGAGCATCAAAAGAGGTACTGTTTCATCATGGACTGATGCCTTATTTTAATGGAAAGTCTGTACACACTGTGTCAGTACAGTGTTCATATGCGTAGAAATTGCCACAAGAAAAAATCAGCCTGGACTGGGAATAGAACCAAGGACCTTTGGCTTTCCAGGCCAATGTGCAGATCACTACACTACCCAGGCTTCCTAATTCCCACGGCAATTTAGGAGGATACAAGGGAACTAGATGTTCACCCCTTCGCGGGGGCGAGGGTCCAGCCACAATGACACACCTGTTCCCGTATGATCACCTAAGTTAAGCAATGTTGGGCCCAGACCCAGAGGTTGGATGGGTGACCGTGCATACCTCCACCGTCGCTCTCTTATCCCCTGTCTGCATGTGGCAGACAGGCATGGGGTGGGCAGAATGGACCTAGGAGGTCTAAGTGCCCGGGCTCCTGTCAAAGGCCCCCCCCTACAAACAATCTATCTATCACCCCTTGCGGTCCATCAAAGATGGCAACGCAAGAGAGCAGACGACTTCAAAGTAGTCACAACATATGCGGTTGCATCCTATATCAGAACTTACACCGCTAGGCCACAAATGAAGATATTCATGACTGCCGCAAATACTGTGATGAATTACATAGAAATCGCCAAATGTATTTCTACATATTTCATAGCTGTATTCACACACGGTATGAAATAATTCATACAGTGTGCATATGATAAAAAAATTTCTCATGTGCACTGATGGCTCTTACGTTACCCTCTGATTGTACATCTGTGAATCCATATCATTATTCATTAGTTATTCATAGTTTCTTATTGACTATTTCACCTCAAGTAGGTAAGATTCAAGGATACTTTTCATGCTATTAAGATAATATTTTCTTTTTCTATCAGTGTAGTAGTACTTATGATTCCCCGATTCCATTTTACTAAATTTAAACAGAGAAATTTATAAGCCACAATTTTAACAGCAATTTTGAATGATCTCAAAAAACAACCTAATACATATTTTATTATTTTGCATATTTTGGAAAGAAAATGATTTTGAGACCAAAAGATCTTTAATCAACAAATGAAATTATGGGAATGAATTATTGAAATTATGATGTAAATAAATCCTTGAACATCTAGAGAAATTAGGCAATAGATTATTTTTAAACAAAAAGTTTATTTTAAACCAACTATAAAATCAGTATGGACATGTGTCTTTATAAAGCCGCAGCAAAAAAACTTGAGTACCACTCTTGTGATATACTTTGAGCATAGAATTAATATCAGATCCATTAGTCTGAGCTAAAACGGCGAGATGATTATGATGTCTTCATTGTTGAGACCTCTTTTCATGGATAGATTAAGCCCTTGTCCCACAGTAAGTTTTTTTTGTAGATTTATTCACAAAATCCATTTTCATGAACCCAGATTCATCAGCATATATACAGTAGAAGCTATATATATAGAGATAGGAAGATTAAGCATAATTGCATAATCGCATATTTTTTTAATTTCATCAGAATGCAAATAGTTGGACTTTTTGAGTAACCTTACTTCATCCCTAGTACAAATTTACTGCGCATAATATTGCATAATCTGACCTCTAATGCAGCATACCGCATAATTTGCATCATGCGTGCATAATCTGCGTAATTCTCACGCAGCCGGCTAAATTTTCATTCAAAAAAGCAGTTTCATGGCCTCTCTCGATACCGGACGCATGCCCTTCACCTCCAATTCCCACGCCAGTCTTCCAGCACCTGTTTGATGCGTACCCACCGAAATACATTGTAGCCACCTAAATAGGTACATTGTATTTCGGTGGCTCCCAACGACCGACATCGAACATAGCCACCGAAATACAATCTCTGTATACAATACAATGTACATACTACCTCGGTGGCTACGTCTGATATCGGTCGTTGGGAGGGGGGGGGGGGGGGGGTTTGTAACCGGTCTTTTCAAGGAAGTCAGTACGGCTGTGAACATCAACGGGGAATAACAAGTGGAGGGAGCATCAACATAACATTTGAAAACATGTGAAAACAACAATCAGTGAGCGTCAACTCGTGCATACTCATATCAACAAGAAGGTATGTACATGTTCGATCAAACAAACCGAATTATGCATTGTCGCCTGTGTCAAGTTCGCATCGAGTGGGAGTGAAAGAGTACAGTTGATAACCATGTGAAATCAGCCTCTCACCTCAGAGAAAAGGAAAATTACAAAGATCCAAGCAATGCCTAGAAAAGGCAATCTTCTTTAAGTGATAGTTATGACTGTGCCAAGAAAACGAAACAGGACAGAGAAGAGTTTATTAAGTCTGTGACGACCGCCTTCGTGCAGGCCAACATACCACTGATGAAACTGGACCACAAAGCAGTTTGAAATCTATTAAAGAATCCTGGTGACTACAAAGTAATATAAGTCGATATTTTAAGTGTCATTTATTCTTATTCACTCTTCGAAATTTATTGAGTGAAGGAACGAAGATCGGCGTCACACATAACCTTAAAATCACATGTCATTAGTATCAATGCTTATACATATATATTTTATTTTCAGGTGCAGGGGACTTGCCTAGTGTTAAAACACTACGAGAAAAGTATGTGCATTTACTGAAGAAGGAGAATGAAGATCTCATTAAGTCTAAACTGAAAGGGAGGAAGGTGGTTGTTTTCGGTGACGAAACAACCAACAGGAAAGGAGAGGCTGTTTTCATCACACTTCTGAAAGCGCTTCCTTGTGCTGAATCTCCTGACACTTTTCTGTTTGTTGGCTCAGTGAAGGTCTTAACGGCATGAAATGCAGACCAGTGTTGTAAAGCAATTGTTCGGGTAATGTTATATATTATATAATGGTTCAATATTTTAACTTTGATTTTAGTTTGGTGAAATTTGTCAGCATTCTTTTGTTTTATTTTTTAGACTCTGCCAGTATGACATTGCATATGAGGATTGTGTCACTGCAGCATCTGATAGTGTGGCATACATGGGTTTATGTGCAAAGCTCTTGCGTGAATTGGTGAATCCGAAAATCATCCATATCCAGTGCTGGGCACATAAAGTTGACAAGGTGGGCAAAGTTTTCCCTGAAAAGCTACCAAGGCTGAATGAATGTGTATCAAACACTAAAAGATTATTTAAGAACACTAGGAAGAGGAAACACAAGTTCTTGCAAGACTCTTATGCATTCAGTTAAGTAAAGGAGGCAAAACTTTTTTCCCTACCTATTATGACAAGATGGGGATCATGGAGGAGGTCTGCTGAATACATGTCTGTGTATGTGGAGGATGTTTGGAATTATGCTCAGAGTATCCCTGATTCCGAATCTCTTAAGTCAGCAAAATATTTTAAGAAACTCTCAAAAGAAGATATTTGCATTATTAAAGCTGAGGCTCTCTTTGTAGTGAACAACTGCACACCTATCTGTAATTTAATTTAATTTTTAGAGGGATCATACACCACAGGTATCACATGTTTTACACTCCAAGGTGAATGAGATGAGGAAATTGTTTTCAGTTGTGAAATCTGCTAATGATTTAAAGACTGCTTTGTACCCTACAACAAATTCTATTGTTGAGGAAATTTCTTGTAGTCAGAGGCAAAAGAATCTTCTTGAGAGGTTTAAGTCTGTGTGTGTTAAATGTTGTGAGATTATTGATAGTCTGCTACCGGGTGACCCAGCAAAGATTTTTTTTAAATCCTCTCGTACTCTCTTTGATCCGCAAAGAATAGTTGTAGGCTGTAGTGAGTCTCAACTTTTAGAAGCCAAAGATCCCATATCTTTACTGGATCCCATTCCACGTGCCAATTTCTTAGTGCTGCATGGGCTCTTGAGTGATTCTGTCAAGGAATTTACAAAATCCAATGTTCCTAACAAGAAGGGTAAACAATTTGATGTAGTTTATGATGCTCTTTTAAGTATGCATGCTACAAATGCCGCATTTTCTGCTCTTTGTTTGTCTGTTGATCAGTTGACGATCGCATTGAAAATGGCTGCGCTTGAGTGTGGCTCCTGCAAAACACCTTTTGCAATGCGAGATAAATTTATCAATTACGATCACTGTAATGATACATATCACCACAAATGTACGAACTTGAGCGATGTCGCACTGAAGGCATTATCCGAGTGCCGTGATCTGTATTGGAAGTGTTTGTTGTGTCGGTCCATCTGGCCAAACATTGCCAATATGGCTGCCGACATTGAGAATTTAAAAGCCGAACTTCAGCATATAAAAAGTAACTTTGTAGAAGCTGCAAAGAAAAAAGTCTCATTTGCAGAAGCAATTCAAATGATAGGTGCTGCTGACGGAAATGATTCTATTCCTATACCATCGACATTGAAATCAGTGACGAAAGTGAATAGTGAATTGATCAACGAAAATACGACAAACAACTTGCCGCCCAAGGAAGCTCTGACATCAAGGGGGTCACAAGCATCTCAACAACCTGATCAGGAAAAAATACATCAGGTGGACCAAAATCCTGTGAATGAAGATGGCTTCACGGATGTATTCAGAAAGAAAAAACACCCCCAGAAGAAAAGGCGTACCACATTCATCATTGGTACCGGAAAAACAGACAGCAACGGTGCACCGTTTAGTTTTCGAGCGGCGAAAAGATCCGTCTTCGTTTACATAGGTGGCCTGGACAGGGAGACTACCAAGGAGGAGGTGGTTGATCACATTAAAGATAAGTGTAACATAAACTCCTCATCGTGTGACACTATTGTAAACAGTAAAAGTGCTTATGGCTCATTTAAAGTTTGCATCGATCAAAATGACTTAATAAAATTGAAAGATCCATCCTTATGGCCGGAGGGAATAATATTAAACAAATGTATCAAGCCTAAAAAAACTGTTAACATTGATACTGCCAATGAGTCTACGGACGGCGGCGGTAGTTCACTGTGACGCCCATTGACTATACTCCACCTTAATATTCAGGGTATTCGCAATAAATTCATTGAACTTGAAGCCCTGACTAACGCATATAGACCCAATGTGATCTGCATTAATGAGCATTGGCAAAAACCCACTGAGTTATATGTTTCGTACCTGCCAGGGTATCGTACAGCAGATGCCTTCTGTCGCACATCTTGCAAAAATGGTGGAGATCTGATCTATCCCCATAACTCTAATAACACCTGTTCTGTGAAAGTTTCTTATCAAGAATTGATTGAGAAACGTACTTTTGAATGTGGTATGTGCCATTTATCCTTAGCTGATGGTCGTGACCTGCACATATTATCACTTTATAGGTCACCAATTGGTAATTTTAGTGCTTTCTTGGATAAATTGGATCACCTGTTGGACCTATTACACAAAAATAATAAAGATCCACTTTTAGTGTTTTCTGGTGATTTTAATTGTGACTCATTGAAAGACAGTTGAGTTAAACTCGAATATGTGGGCCCGAGACCAGGTAGTCGCAAGATGGGTGGGGCCCAAGCTAGCGAGGATACTATTCCGCAACCCTTTCCCCAGCTCGGAGACCCAACGCCTGCCTCTCTCCTCGACCTACGCAGCAGGAGGCTCCCTCACCAAAACCAACCGTGCTCACTACAATTTAAACTTTAACAACTACGTCATATTACAAAAAATTAATATTTTCATCGTACTCCCGATAATTGTACGAGTAAGTACATCTTTTAATCGTCGTTCTACGATGAAAATTAACAATTATGCGAACATAGCTAAAAACGTGGTCATGAGCAGTGGGAAATATGGCAACAACGGGTTTTTAACGGGTGTAGCTTTTACAATTAACGTTATTCGTAGTATTAATCTAGTTTTTAGACACTGTGCTGTGGATGTGCTCAGAAAAGAAATAAACTGTCTATTTGCATCAGCCTGTGTCGCTTTCTAATTCAGATAGAACGCGAGCCACAAAGCTGTGTAAAAGACTGCACTGTAAATCGATTGAATTCACATCACAAGTCGAGGCTCAACTATTGAAACACCAAGCGATAAACTATTGCAGAGTCATGGAGAAGTTCAGAGCTTCTTCAGGCCTTACTCGGCTGAAGATTTTGATATATGTACTTCCGCATCAAGTACGAAGAAATGATATTGGCTGGATGTCGTTAACTAGATTTTCGTATGTAGATGTATATGTACCCACAACTTCGTAAAATTAGTGATAGAAACTGCCTTATAAATACGACTGGGCTGTTTTTTTCGCATAAGACATGCACCTAGTCGTTCGTCACATGCATCAAAATATTTTTAATGTTACTGCTGAACTTATGTTTTCATTTATCTCTCCGTATGCTAGTATCAAGCCGAAATCCAAAACCATTAGGTGTGCTCGCTGGTTTTTCTTTCCGAAGTTCCCACTAGTATTACAAAGATTTATATGAAATATATTACTTTGTGCGCTAATGAAGGGGCCTGGGATCTCATGTCCCCTAGGTTCAAGTGGAACAATACAAAAAAGTGAGAACATTACCAAATAACATTGCATTTGTTAATCTATTGATTTGGCCTTGATATAAAATAAATGATATCACCAAAAAAATAAAAACAAAAATACATAGTTGGATTAAATTTAGAACATAGCCTTTCTCTAAAATTACATTACATATCAATCAACAAAATATGACAAGAAATATAACACATGTAACAATATCAAAGTTATCAATTTGAGCATGAGTAGAGATATTGAAATTATTTTGACTAGAATGAATTTATGGACGATGCTTGACGAGTATGTTGAGGGAGGGAATTCCATTATATTACAGCTTTATCTACATCTACAAAATACCGATACACTCAATGGAACAGAATATAATTTAAATTGCAAAGTGATGAAATAAAATGGTACCTGTAACGTCTGCCATGCCTTTGTCTTCCTCTTAACGTGATAAAATATTTTAAAAGATGAACCGTTGAATGAATTGCTGTTGTAGGGAAGGGGGAGGATGAGGGAAAAACAAATATTCGGGCAGGGTTGAGAAAGGAAAAAAACACACGTAGAATAAGGGCTTGTGAGGCGGGAATGGTAAATTGTATTGAAAGGAGTGGGGAGGGATGCGGAAATTACAAGTTGTAACCATTATTAGCGGCTATTAGCATTGGAAGTATTTAATACGTTCAAAATTACCAAAGAAGTGGCCAAAAAGTTCAGTAGGGTAATCGAGGCTCTTGAAAAACAATTTTTTTAGATCCTTATCAATAAAATAAATACCTTAAACCTAATACCTTAACAATACATTACCCTATGTCATCCAGTAGTGAGTTAGAATTGAAGTTGAGGGATAAAAGATTCTGTACTGTCCTAGATATGAAAGACGGGTTTTTCCAGTTAGAGTTAGATGAAAAAAGTAGTCTGTTAACTACTTTTATCATACCCTTTGTCAACTTTAAGTTTAAAAGATAACCCTTTGGGCTCAGTGTTAGTCCCGAAATATAAGCAAATAAATAAATGAAATAATTTGGAGAAAGTCAAAATGTGGGCATATACAAAATGTGGGTATATATTTTGATGACTTTATAATAGCAACTGATACTGAGAAAGAACATGACAAAACGCTGGCTAAAGTTATGTAGTAGGATTCTGAGGTAAGCAAATTGGGATCAACACAGTCCAGCTATGGGACTTCTCTTTGAACTCTGCCGCCATTCTCCTGCCGTAGTGTCCGTACCTATAGCCGTAGTCACTTGAGCAATGGCTTTGAAAAGGAAATTTCGCTAGAGCCTGTAACGGATTGTATTAATATTAAGTGATCATTATTGGCAAATTTAAGTGAGATTTCAGCTTGGGTATTTTTTATTTAATAATTTAATACAGTCCTAGAGCTCTAGAGACATGGTTGGGCAATGGGCATCCAGGAACATCGAAAGAAATTTAATCATAGGTGGAGGTTTAATACGCCCTCTATAGATTGGAGGACCTACAGTTACATATCAGGGGGAAGAGACAAAGATATATGCGAGTCCCTGCTGTACACGTTCTCATAAAATGCCCTTCATCAGATAGCTACGACGCCTAACAGAGGGGACAACATTCTTGATTTATTGGCAACAAATATACCGGAACAAGTAATTAAGGTAAACACTGTTGAGGTCATTAGTGACCATAGAGTAGAAACCGCAAAGTTCTCTTTGAATATAATTAAAAGTTTTAAACAAAGAAGAAAGTTCTACATTTTTACAAAAGCCGCTTTCAATGCGTTCAAGAGTCATATAAAAAATTCTCTTCCCGACTTCCAAGAATCAAGCGTAAATTTAGACAAGGAGGGTAGTTGGAAAGCTTTTCTTTCGATCATACATACATTCAGGGATCAGAAAATACATTCCACGTAAAGTAAAAAAAAGAGGGCAGCAAACCAAGATGGTACAATGCAGAAGTGAGTTTCTGTATTTCTCCCTTCGATCAGTTAGAGATTCCCACCCTAATTCCTTCAACAATTCGGTAACACTGCTACGTTTATCGTAACAACTTTTCACAAATGTTGCTGCTCTCCGTTGTATTCTATCTATTTCAGAGATTAGTCCTACTTCGTAAGGGTCCCATATGCTAGCGGCGTACTCCAAGTGAGGTCTCACGAGTGAAAAATAACATCGCTCTTTAACTTTCTCGTCACATTTTCCCTTTTGATAAATCCCAATTTTCGACTAGCCTGTCCGCAGATTTCCCAAACGTGTTTCCCCCAAGACAGGTCCTGAGTAAGGGTCACGCCTAAGTATTTAACTGACTCTACATTTGATAAGTCTGTTTGATTAATTGTGTACGTATCGTTGATCGAGTTATTCTTTTTCCAAAAATACATAACAACGCTCTTTTTAAAATTCAATTCCAACTGCCAAGTATTGCACCATTCATTTATAGCATCTAGGTCTTTTTGTAACGCAATCTTGTCAGACTCATTGCCTAGATCCCTGTACAACACTGCATCATCTGTGAAGAGGCGAATTTTGCTGGTAACAACGGTAGTGATGTCATTAATATACAAAAGGAACAATAAGGGACCGATTACACTTCCCTGAGGTACACCTGAAGTAACTTTCACTACATCTGAACTAATGCCATCTAGAGCTACCCTCTGTTCGTGGTCGGCTAAGAACTCTCTTATCCAACATATTGCGTCGTGGTGTATTCCATAAGCTTCCAACTTAACAAGTAACTTTGAATGAGGGACCTTATCGAAAGCTTTTTTAAAATCTAGAAATATTGCGTCTATATGGACAAGATTTTCTCCCGAGGCAAGAGTGTCTTGAAGGAAGAGGGCCAACTGGGTTTCGCAAGACCTGCCTTTCCGGAATCCGTACTGATTTGGCGTTAACAAGTTTTGACTATCCAAGTCCCCCATAATCGAACTGACGATTATCTGTTCCAATATCTTGCACGAGATAGACGTAAGGGAAATCGGTCTATAGTTACTGGGCTCTTCCTTATTGCCACTTTTAAATATTGGTGTAACGTTCGCGATTTTCCAATCGTAAGGAACACGATGCTGTGTTAGGGATTTTTCAAATACAATTTTCAGGTACGGTGCTATTTCTGATGCTAATTCTTTATAAACTCGAGCGGGAATTTGATCGGGACAGGGTGATTTTTTTTGGAATTAATGGATTTCAGATGACTTTCTATTCCACGACTAGTGATATTAATAGACTGCATTGGGTGTATAGCCTAGGCATTGTAGGGGTGTCGTTTGGAGAGCATTTTGTATAGACGCTTTGAAAAAAGGTGTTGAGGATATTTGCTTTATCTAATTTGTCGTTTACTCTTTCTCCTAGATTGTTCTTTAGTGATGTTACTGTTGATTTGCAGCCTTGAACCTCCCTCACGTATATCCAAAATGCCTTTGGGTTATCCTCTAAATATTCGCCCAAAATTTTATATTTGAATTCCGTTAATGCATTTTGAAAGGCCGCCTTAGCAGCTGTTTTCGCTTTCTTGTATTTTTTGCATAACTTCTTATACTCCTCTTCGGGGAGACCCTGACGTGCGTTCCTCATTTTTGCGTGCCGGATTCGTTGTCGCTTGAGAGATTTCCGGACGTCCGCATTATACCACCTAGGTTCAGTATTGACCTTTTTAAGTTTACTTGGTATTGCGCTAGTTATGGCTAGTTGTGTGATGTTACGAAAAGTATTCCATGTATAGTTATATTGTTACATGTGTTATATTTCTTGTCATATTTTGTTGATTGATATGTAATGTAATTTTAGAGAAAGGCTATGTTCTAAATTTAATCTTTATTTTTTAAATTTAATTTACTTTACGTGGAATGTATTTTCTGATCCCTGAATGTATGTATGATCGAAAGAAAAGCTTTCCAACTACCCTCCTTGTCTAAATTTACGCTTGATTCTTGGAAGTCGGGAAGAGAATTTTTTATATGACTCTTGAACGCATTGAAAGCGGCTTTTGTAAAAATGTAGAACTTTCTTCTTTGTTTAAAACTTTTAATTATATTCAAAGAGAACTTTGCGGTTTCTACTCTATGGTCACTAATGACCTCAACAGTGTTTACCTTAATTACTTGTTCCGGTATATTTGTTGCCAATAAATCAAGAATGTTGTCCCCTCTGTTAGGCGTCGTAGCTATCTGATGAAGGGCATTTTATGAGAACGTGTACAGCAGGGACTCGCATATATCTTTGTCTCTTCCCCCTGATATGTAACTGTAGGTCCTCCAATCTATAGAGGGCGTATTAAACCTCCACCTATGATTAAATTTCTTTCGATGTTCCTGGATGCCCATTGCCCAACCATGTCTCTAGAGCTCTAGGACTGTATTAAATTATTAAATAAAAAATACCCAAGCTGAAATCTCACTTAAATTTGCCAATAATGATCACTTAATATTAATACAATCCGTTACAGGCTCTAGCGAAATTTCCTTTTCAAAGCCATTGCTCAAGTGACTACGGCTATAGGTACGGACACTACGGCAGGAGAATGGCGGCAGAGTTCAAAGAGAAGTCCCATAGCTGGACTGTGTTGATCCCAATTTGCTTACCTCAGAATCCTACTACATAACTTTAGCCAGCGTTTTGTCATGTTCTTTCTCAGTATCAGTTGCTATTATAAAGTCATCAAAATATATACCCACATTTTGTATATGCCCACATTTTGACTTTCTCCAAATTATTTCATTTATTTATTTGCTTATATTTCGGGACTAACACTGAGCCCAAAGGGTTATCTTTTAAACTTAAAGTTGACAAAGGGTATGATAAAAGTAGTTAACAGACTACTTTTTTCATTTAACTCTAACTGGAAAAACCCGTCTTTCATATCTAGGACAGTACAGAATCTTTTATCCCTCAACTTCAATTCTAACTCACTACTGGATGACATAGGGTAATGTATTGTTAAGGTATTAGGTTTAAGGTATTTATTTTATTGATAAGGATCTAAAAAAATTGTTTTTCAAGAGCCTCGATTACCCTACTGAACTTTTTGGCCACTTCTTTGGTAATTTTGAACGTATTAAATACTTCCAATGCTAATAGCCGCTAATAATGGTTACAACTTGTAATTTCCGCATCCCTCCCCACTCCTTTCAATACAATTTACCATTCCCGCCTCACAAGCCCTTATTCTACGTGTGTTTTTTTCCTTTCTCAACCCTGCCCGAATATTTGTTTTTCCCTCATCCTCCCCCTTCCCTACAACAGCAATTCATTCAACGGTTCATCTTTTAAAATATTTTATCACGTTAAGAGGAAGACAAAGGCATGGCAGACGTTACAGGTACCATTTTATTTCATCACTTTGCAATTTAAATTATATTCTGTTCCATTGAGTGTATCGGTATTTTGTAGATGTAGATAAAGCTGTAATATAATGGAATTCCCTCCCTCAACATACTCGTCAAGCATCGTCCATAAATTCATTCTAGTCAAAATAATTTCAATATCTCTACTCATGCTCAAATTGATAACTTTGATATTGTTACATGTGTTATATTTCTTGTCATATTTTGTTGATTGATATGTAATGTAATTTTAGAGAAAGGCTATGTTCTAAATTTAATCCAACTATGTATTTTTGTTTTTATTTTTTTGGTGATATCATTTATTTTATATCAAGGCCAAATCAATAGATTAACAAATGCAATGTTATTTGGTAATGTTCTCACTTTTTTGTATTGTTCCACTTGAACCTAGGGGACATGAGATCCCAGGCCCCTTCATTAGCGCACAAAGTAATATATTTCATATAAATCTTTGTAATACTAGTGGGAACTTCGGAAAGAAAAACCAGCGAGCACACCTAATGGTTTTGGATTTCGGCTTGATACTAGCATACGGAGAGATAAATGAAAACATAAGTTCAGCAGTAACATTAAAAATATTTTGATGCATGTGACGAACGACTAGGTGCATGTCTTATGCGAAAAAAACAGCCCAGTCGTATTTATAAGGCAGTTTCTATCACTAATTTTACGAAGTTGTGGGTACATATACATCTACATACGAAAATCTAGTTAACGACATCCAGCCAATATCATTTCTTCGTACTTGATGCGGAAGTACATATATCAAAATCTTCAGCCGAGTAAGGCCTGAAGAAGCTCTGAACTTCTCCATGACTCTGCAATAGTTTATCGCTTGGTGTTTCAATAGTTGAGCCTCGACTTGTGATGTGAATTCAATCGATTTACAGTGCAGTCTTTTACACAGCTTTGTGGCTCGCGTTCTATCTGAATTAGAAAGCGACACAGGCTGATGCAAATAGACAGTTTATTTCTTTTCTGAGCACATCCACAGCACAGTGTCTAAAAACTAGATTAATACTACGAATAACGTTAATTGTAAAAGCTACACCCGTTAAAAACCCGTTGTTGCCATATTTCCCACTGCTCATGACCACGTTTTTAGCTATGTTCGCATAATTGTTAATTTTCATCGTAGAACGACGATTAAAAGATGTACTTACTCGTACAATTATCGGGAGTACGATGAAAATATTAATTTTTTGTAATATGACGTAGTTGTTAAAGTTTAAATTGTAGTGAGCACGGTTGGTTTTGGTGAGGGAGCCTCCCGCTGCGTAGGTCGAGGAGAGAGGCAGGCGTTGGGTCTCCGAGCTGGGGAAAGGGTTGCGGATTAGGACCCTCGCGAGCTTGGGCCCCACCCATCTTGCGACTACCTGGTCTCGGCCCCACATATTCGAGTTTAACCAACAGTTCTGATAGAAAAGCGTTTATGTGCCTATTAGACTCTTATAATCTCTATCTTGGGATTTGCTCAGTAGCTACTCGCATCACTAGTAATACCAAAACACTGATTGCTAATGCTGATATTGTGAATTTTAACACTGCTGTCCTTGATGAAGCAATTTCTGATCACTTGCCCTTACTGTCAAAATTTCAATTCTAATCCTCATCTAACATTGGTATTGTGCATAAACGAGACTTTTGTGACTATAATATCTGTTACTTTAAAAATATGATTTCATTCATCGATTGGAATACTGTTTATCAATCAACTAACATCGATGACAGCTTTCAAATTTTCCATGGTCATCTCTTGCACTGGTTTAACATTGCCTTCCCCCTCGTTATTACCAAGTATAAAAATAAACATCAAAGAAAACCATGGATTCCTAATGACATTAGACAAATGTCTTCCCACCTCAAAACCCTCGGAGCAATTTGCAGAAGTTCAACTGTATATAAGCCCTGGAGGAATACAAAATATTTTTTTTTAATTACAAAAAAGACTAGCACAGGCAAAAAAAAACATATAATGATAACAAAATTACTCCTTCCAGTAATAAAGCTAAAACCTCCTGGGATATTATAAATGCTTCAGGTAGAAAATCATCTAAACATGTTCCACCCGATGTCACAAAACTAGTAAACATGAAAATAGAAAATTATGAGGAACTAAGTAATCTCTTTAACCAACTATTTACAACTGAACCCTCTCCACTAACTCTTGCTTACACCTCCCCAGACAGTGCCTCATTCTCCTCAGGGTCATTCTTTGCTCAACCATGCACTGATCATGAACTGAACAAAATCCTTTCTAAACTTAGTAAAAAAAACATTGTACTGGCCCTGGCGAACTGCCAGGTTCAGTAATTTTCAGTGCTTATGAACATATAAAGGAACCATTGTTGTACCTGGTGAATTAATCACTATCCCAAGGAGTTTTCCCCTCTGCACTGAAACACTCTAGGATAGTACCCATCTTCAAAAATAAAGGAAGCCCAAATGACATTAACAATTACATATTGACCTATTACCTTGCAGGACACACTGGTCAAGGTGTTTGAAATGGTCTTTGCTACTAGGCTTGTTTCCTTTTTGGAAAAAAACTCTTTACTGATTCCAAATCAACATGGTTTCAGGAAGGGTAGGTCCACGACCTCAGCTATTTATGAAGCCATGGACTTCATCCTCACTTCACTAGATAACAAGTAGAAATCTTTGGGCATCTTTTTCGATTTCTCTAAGGCCTTTGACATGGTCAGTCGACAACGCTTGCTCAGAAAAAATATACATCCTTGGCATTACAGGTACACCTCATAATTGGTTGGAATCTTACCTCACTAATTGATCTCATTTTGTATCCATCTTCGCAAATGGCGAATACCACCACTCTAATATAACTCATAGTTCACTACGGGTACCTCAAGGTTCTACACTTGGCCCTGTGCTGTTCTCAGTGGAGAGAGGTTTGGCGAAAGGCAGGTATGAGAACATTTTTAAACCAAATCCGCAGAAACTTCATTTCTGGTGACGTCATTCTTAGAACCAATGGGAAAGCTTGTCTCAATGTTTTTCCGTGGATAAAACTGGTGAAACCTGTTAAGAGGCCGTTTTAGACGGTGAAGATGTACGTGCATCGTGTTTAGCGAAAAATTCCACGAATTAAAAATCATGCGAGCAAAATTCTAAAATGTTGTATTATAGCTCACATAATCTCGTGAATACAAACGCACGAGGTCCATCATGGCTGTTTTGATCAATTGAAATAAGATTGTTCATAAATATATTCGGGAATTAGGGTTCATGTCGAT
The DNA here is from genome assembly GCA_963573305.1 of Pyrrhosoma nymphula. NCBI lineage: Eukaryota > Metazoa > Arthropoda > Insecta > Odonata > Coenagrionidae > Pyrrhosoma > Pyrrhosoma nymphula. The sequence continues at coordinate 2,519,809 of OY754336.1, read as the reverse complement.
GATATGATTCAATATTATTCGTGCTATTTGCTTTCGTCAATTACTAGTTGCTTCAAATCATTTAAATAATATACGAAGATGAAGCTTTCAAAAGAAATGCGAAGGTGATACACGCTACCACGGCCCAATAAGTATCCCATTATGGGCTGGAATCACGTTACTTACCGAAGGTAAATATGGCTTTCCGTCACTCCAGTTAATTTTTTTTTGTGAAAAATCCCGCAAATGGCGAAAATGACAAAGTAACCCAGTGAAAGTGCAAGGAATCCGCATTTAGTAAATGTAAGAAACATACCCGTGCGTTGGATAATTATAGATAGATAAGCGTTATAAAATGACCAATATTTAAGCAGGGTATTCAGAGGCGGCGCTTCGTGAGGCTACCGTGGGAGCTTATTGGGGCTACGGAAGTAGCTTCGTGACAGCTATAGAATATGGGTGGGAGCCTAATAAGCTACCGGTAGCTTCTGCTTGCACTTTCTCCGGTAGCTTCCATGATAGAGAATACCGATGGGAGCAAGTAGCTTATTGAAGCATCTTTCCGCCAGAAAGCTGCGATGCTTCGAGTTAGAGAATAGGCCCTCATAAATCTTCTCAGATTACCTTTCTGTATTGGGTTACGGCTGTCCGGCTGGCACAGACTGGTATTCCCCCCTCCCCTCTTGGTGCATTACTCATCCACCCAACTATCACCTGGCTCCGGTAACGCGGAGCGGAGCTTAGGCTTCCCTTGCAAGTTTCTTATTGTGGGAACCGTCAGAGTTGACGGTTCCCACCATAAGAAATGTGTAAACGAGCCTTCACCGAGCCAGAGAGCATCAAGTTTCCTTCATGCCCTCTGCTCTGTAGGTCTCGGATGTGAACATTTTCGAAGCCCGGAGCGGAAGGGTTAAGAAGCGGTACTCTCCGCTGCGGTTCTACTCCTGCTTATTACGTAAATGTCGATGGAAAAATTACCAGTAAATGAAGAATGCTATGTTTTTTTTCTCAATAATTCATTCTAGAGGGACACTTTTCATGTTTTGGGCCCAAGCGCAGACTTCGTTGTATGGAGTTTTCGTAGTTAGAGAGGTTCGTTACGGGAGGTTTTTTTTGCGTGCATCGTCCATTGGAAGGGTCCGGGACCGGGCCAGTGACTTCGAAATAGGGAGGTTTCCTTAAAATTTCACTGTATGGGTTTTCGTTGTATAGAGGTTTTACTGTATTAGGTTTTACAAAAGTTGACTAATTTTGAGGATAACTTGACTATCCACTCTTATCACCTTTATGGAGTCACCTGCGATTGCACATACTCAAAATTTGAGAGCAAAAGTTGGAAGGGGTTCATATTCAGAGTGGGGGCATTATTCTGAGAAATAACCTACACACAGTAAAACTTTGATTTTACACAGTAGGAGGGACAAAAATATGGGCACTGTGTAAAATCAAAGTGTGTAAAATCAAGAGTTGGTGTTGAGGAAGAGTATAATTTTTACGATAAAACTTGCACTTCATTTTTAGCATACTTAGTCATATACTTTATTTAAGCTCTGATTTACGGGGATTTATAAAAAAACAATTTCTTTTTATGAAATCACTCATTTTTGGTGAAAAAATCTTTGATTTTACTTTGTTGCAAACCCTTCTCAAATACTTTATTCACAACTGCCTCTAATGCATTAATGTTTTCAATATGGCCTTCACTAATCTCTGAAAGTGCATAACAAAAATTGTGCAAATGCCTAAAGGCTTCTTTAATATCACTACGGGAAGGATGAACAGGCACTGCATCACTGTCATCCATTACATTCGCGATCTTTTTACTTTAGAAGGTTCCATTTTTCTGCCTTAGCATTACCAACAATTAATATTGTCCTTCACCAAATCTAACTCCTCCTTTTGCTTATCAATCAATCAAGAAGATTTGCCAGCAACACACGTGTATGAATCTGAGGGCTACCAACTGTTTTGATTATAATTTTGTCGATATGGGTTTTCAGGCTACTAACTCGAGGCACAAATCAAAAATAATGCAAGACAATGAAAATACGAATCAGTGCAGGCACAGAACTGAAGTTTTCTCCTCTGCATGCTTTCGATTTGCGAATTAGAGATCGATAAGTCGCATCGCAGCTGCATCTTCGATCTAGAATAGTCGTCTATCGGTAGATCTGAGCTCTGAGGAGAGTAAAACAAAGAGAGAGCAATGAGTGCTATCACTGTTTATACGGGCCTTTTGTGATTACATCTCCGGCGATCGTCTGTCTTAATCAAAAGTAGGTACACATGGATGGCGATTGCTGTATCTTGGTGGTTTCGATATCCTGCTACAGCTAATTTGAACCAAGAGGGATATTCGGGTATGTAAAGGAAGCTGAATAAATACTGAGAGGCCGCAGGGGGAAGTAATAATTAGATTCGCGATGTTTTCAGTTTCACACTCAACAGCCGTGTCAACCATTTCTGTATTCATTTTTGCAAATCAAAGAGATTAATGAAGAACATAACTTCATAATACTCCTGTTGGAATTTTCCAACCCTGAACATGAACACGATATAGAGCATCATTCCCTAGGCACTCCAGGCGAAGGACAAAAGTCGAGCTTGGATTGCCTCGAAAGGTTCTTACATCATTACCATCTAGCAGAGACGATATGAACTGTTGCCAGGCTCCGATGACTCTGGAGGCCCGACTACCCCAGACTACGCAATCATACGCAATTACTACACGGAGCATGTGAAGTAATTACGTGGGAACATGATTTGGAGGTTTGTTAATGGAAAGCACCAACGCTGTTATCAATCTAGCTTTGTTCGATACCATGCATTGCAATGCTATACCTATATTTTGATTCGATCGATTAAACACGACTGTAGTCATGCGTAATTCCTTGAGAAACTGACAATATGTAGATGAAATTGAGATCAGAATTGTCTTCAATACCGAGGTTATTCTGCGCGAAGTCAAAAGATAACTCAGTAAAATCAAAATTAGCAGTCTCTTTGGGGCTGAGGTTATGCAGCGCAAAATCGAAAAACTGCGTAAAATCAAGAAAAGATGTAAAATGGAAGTTTCACCATTGCAATTCCCTATGCTTTCCGGCCGGACTTGAGTGTCGCTGCGTAAAAACAAGACTAGATGTAAAATCGAAGTGCGCAAAATCGAAGTTTTGCTGTAATTCCAACATTTCTTCATTCCAAACAAAAAGTTGTCAAAATGGCTACTTACGCCAATACATCTTCACCAATGAATCCCTCACCAAGAATGCCACGTTAAGAACATTTTGACACGTTTCTTCAAAGGAATCTGGATTCAATATACATTCAAAGTAATTTATTTCCTTGTGTCCATTTGTCTTGTAAAGCTTAAGAAGCTTGGAAGTTATCATATCCAATATTTCCTGCTGGCTTAACACAGCCTCATTTTTTCCAACGCCCTAGAAGAAAAGAGTAATTTTAAAAACTTTTTTTTAGCTTTATCTTCTCCTTACAGGGTATAGAGATTATGAATTATGTATTTGTAAATAAATCAAAAACAATATGTTATTTTTTTGTATTAAAAGAAGAATTAATGCAAGGAAATCAATAAAACTTCAGTAATTCATATCGACAAATAATTGTCTTGAGAAGACCATGTGAACAAAATATGCTCCGAGTTATGGTTTGAAAATACTATTGTCAGCAAAATTTCAAAAGAGATTGTCATGAGTAGAGATGGGCCATGGTATTTTTCATAATTTCCCTTGAGAATTACCATAATATTTGGTAATTTTCTAGATAATTCACCAATGTTTGAGATAATTTTTCATGCAGATAAATTCCCAACATGTTCTTTAAAGCCAAGTCCACTTATCCTATGTGTTTAATTATAAATTGAGGCATGTACAACTCATTTTTGAAATATTTTACTTAAATTACAAAATTATAGGGTAATGTATTGAATAATTGTATTGAAAAATTCTCATACTTTAGTTTGTAGCCGTAGTTCTTTTTACAATTTTAAAAATTTATAATAGATTGTTGTTGTATTTGGTATGGTTAAAACATTGTTATTCCCCTCCTATTGCCATTAGCTTTCTTATGTAACCATAAATTTGCTGTTAAATCCTTAAAACTAAAAAATACTGGAAAAATACGGTAATTTTTTAAAATTACCGTAATTTACCACGTGGTGGTTAATGTACCTCTCAGATGAAAATGACGGTGATTGTCCCATACCATCACTCTAGTCACGAGTAATTGAGCCTTTCATAATTCCCAAAGCCATATCATAGCGCATAACTCTGTGAGCACATCCAAACAGCAAAATATATGTGTAATCACTCCACACAATGCTATTGAACAAATAATAGCACTGTAAATCGTTTCTCATACAAAGTGGGATTAAGACAGTATATTGCCCAGAAGCTTTTGAATTACTTTGTTTTGTAAAGATTAAATAATTAGCCATGGCCACAAGAGCTGAATCATAATAATGATACAAGACACAAAGAAAACTTTGATGCACCTTAGTGCAGAATTGAAAAAAAAGCAGAACTTAAGTGTCCTGGCTCTCTGTGTCTTTAACAAATTACCTAATGAGGCAATAAAGCAAATAAGCCCAGTTTCATCAGCGTCGTAAAGGCTAATCCCAACCCATTACAGTAAAACCCCCATACAACGAATTTGTTGGGACCGATATCACGACTTCGATGTAGGGGGTTTTCGATGTATGGAGGTGGTGTGCGGGTTGCGTCTCCAAGGGGGAATCCGAGTGTTCCGCGTGCTTTACGATGCAAGTCGAGTAAATATCTCAATATTGCTTTATTCACCATTAAAACCAACTCACCATTCACTAAAAGTGATGATGAACAATTTTTATTGTTTACCATCAAATACCGAGGCTATCACCGCGTTATTTTCAATCTGCGTATTTCTAATTGAAATTATTGTTTTTCTCGTCGATTCTGCTCTACGCCTCATCGCTTACTTTAGTTACGATCTGAAATTAAAGGAGCGCCAAAATTAATGCCTAAGGATTACGAATTTTACAGTGCTCCATATTTTATTTGTGTATCTAGTCGATATTATTCTTAGAGTGCAATAATTTAAGTCGATATCAATTGGCAGTTTTATGCAGCAATTTTGCTTGAAAGAGCACATATTGCCATTTAGACTTCCGAAATAAAACGCACTGTTGGAATCCCATTGAAATACCGGTAAATATCTATGTTCGTGACCAGAATATACTAGATATCGATAAACGACGATGAAAGTTACGTGGGGCGAGTTAGTTACCACAAGTAAAAATGCGGCAGTCGGCAATGCACTGAGGTCACAATGGCAGTCTCAGATGATAATGCATTGACGATGCCGTTAACGCGTGTAAGAGGCGCACCCCTCTTTTTATGCGTCAAAGTTGAAGAAAAAATTTTGGGGCTTTTTTCTCCTATTGCGAGGTGTTGCGGGCCTAACTTCGAATTTTCGGCCATTATCAAAGCCGCTTGCGATATTCTCATATAATTTACGCGGCATTTTTCATAGGCATGTATGGACCTCGGAGGCAAGTATTCACTTGTAGCCTTAGCCCTACAATGCTTGCATTGTTTATTGTCCTTTGGAATGAGTGGAGTAATTAATATTCATTAAAACAAAACAAATCCTACCTCGCTACAATTCGTGTTTAGTTGGTAAGTGGGGACAGTCTCAGTGAGCTCTGATTTATAAATCCGAACCCCCCACCATTTTCCTAATGCACAAGTCATAGTCGCTGTAAGTCGCCTTTTAAAACGTGGTTAACTTTTACAAATAAAATTTTGCTGTAAACGATGACGAGTGGGAATGCAAACACGTTAAATGCAAAATACCCAAGCGTCAGCCGCGTAAAAAAACGAACTATAAGGCGTAGATACGACATCAAAACTTGAAAAAAATCAAACTTTGAAAGAAATCATAACTGTCAATGGAATTTAAAGCATTTATTATTTCAATATGGTCCAACAAAAATCTTCAATGCATGACAAAATAAAAAAATTTCATGATTTACATAAAAACGGCTGACTTACTAGTGAGACGGGCGTCGCAGTACGGCGGCACACGTGCACATGTCCTGTCACAGCTCGTAGATTTTCCCCGAAAAGACCTTCTGTCCCTATTGGTATGGAATAGTGCAACCTTATCCTTCCTCCATCTTCTAATGCACGATTCCGGCACACCATGCCTTAGTCCGGCAGCGTGGTTTCCTACATCCTCAGCGTCTTTGATGACTTAAAGCACTTTAATTTTTTCAACTACCGTGAAAGACCACAACTTTTTGCTCTTGTTCATTTTGGAACAACACTGACCTATGTTGACGCATGCACAAATGTTAATATTCACAGAATTCTCTCAGTTGAGCTTAAGGCAGGTGCATACAGTTGAGTCACTCAAAGTTGTCCGGTGACAGAAAATGAGAAAGTTAGGGGGGTGGAAAATTCCAGTGCTTGCACTTGTGGCGTGGCCAATCGCTGTCCCCCAATTGCACCCCACACCCTTGCCTTGTCATACAACAAGTTTTTAAAGTCATTAGGCAACTGCGTCCCCCGTAAACAAGCGAGCGAATGATACCCTCCCCTTGATGACTCACGCTAAGCACCAAGGTCACTCAGCTCTCCAGGGACTTGCCTCGGCCACGATACGAGCGGCGCGGTGGTAGGCGAGCGATAGAGTTGCAACGCTGAGTTTCATGTTCCTAATGTTTGACATGGAACACACCCTAACCCAGCCATGATAGACGTGAGCAGCATATGTGCCGCTCGCCGCCAATCCCAGATATTAAATTTTTCTTGTGCCGTTCTACTCATTCTGTGGCAAAATGTCCGCCGAGAACGTTGTCTTCTGACAGTATGTACTGCCATTTCTGATTCTGAACTTCATCTACATCTACGATGTACCGTGCAAGCCACCACTAGGGTGTTTGGCACGGGGTGATTCCACACCAGGCATGTAGCACTCGTCCCAGTACAAATCAGGACCTCGCACGCTCCCCCTGGCGCTAGGCGCAGGCCAAAACCAGTCAGGAGAACAGTGCACAGTCCAACCGGAAACTGGTAGAGTGATACGTAAATGAACATACAAACTTATCTTAGGTCGAATATAATAAACTTATCTTAGGTCGAATCACTGCTCGTTTCGTGGCCACTACCGCCCTGCCGCAATACTGCTCTGCCGCCCGCCGCCTGCCGCTCATATCGTGACCGAGGCTCGAAGGCTGGCAGATAAAAAAATCGTGTAAGAGGCGCACCCTCATTTTCGGCTGCGATTTCTGGGAAAAAAGGTACCCTCAAGCAATCGAGCAAATATTAGGGCAATCTCGAGGAAACGCACCACTTGCCGGTTAACAGACCACATCCATCAAGGTTAAGATGACAATAGCAATATTTGGATTGAGTAGAGAGGTTACTCCAGATTTTCCTTTGGGATGGGGACAGAGTAGATAAAAATTCGCTCTCATTGGTTGAACACCAACAAATGAAGTTTTGAATACTTCGCCCTCCTAACAAGGGGAGTGTCCGATAAACGGGTCGCAGATCTAGATGAAAATTCGTATGCATATAGAACTCCGAATGCCTTTCACGAATCACCCCACATATGGTCGTATAAATCCAATAGTTTAAACAAAAAAGGCGTTTAAACATTTATAGATGTTATAAAAACTATTTATCAGCCTCCGGCATCAAGGGTGGTGTGGTCCATTGATCAGCGTACGGGTCTGCGGTGCGGAGGGACCGTGTTTGATTCCCGTCGGCGACAAATTTTTCATGCTTATTTTCTTTCTTTTCCTTCGTGGAATTCTGTGTTAAAATCTAATTTTTACTTTTATATTCAAAGTTTTTTTTTAACGAGTGGAAATATTTTTTTTCGCAAATACCATAGGGCTTTTTTTTTTATTTCCCGCGAAATGTTTTTGTTTCCCCATTCTTTCACCACGCAAACTTGATTTGTTCCTTCATTTGCAAGACCTCCGGTTGTTATCATAATTATACAATAATGAAAATTTTCTGCAAGAGGTCACTCTCGCCATTTATAACACGAGCCTTTCTCGACGAGCCTTATTACAATGTATTTATTTGTATGCCTTTAGATCGTGAAATGGTGATTCGATTACAGAAATTAGTAGATAAGCCGATCACATTTTCGCCTCCTTTTTTCAATGCACGACAAAACAAGAAAACGGGGTTCTTTGATCGTGGGTCTTATAAATAATGATGTAACAATTATTTTGACTATTGTATAATTATGATATCAACAGGCGGTCTTGCAAATGAAGTTTACGTGGTGAAAGAATGGGGAAACAAAGAAATTACGTTGACTTCGCGGGAAAAAATAAGTCCTATGATATTCGGGAAAAAAAAATATTTCCACTCGTTAAAAATAAACTTTGAATAGAATAGTAAAAATTAGATGTTAACATAGAATTCCACGAAGGAAAAACAAAGAAAATAAACATGAAAAAATTTATCGCCAACGGGAATGAACACGGTCCACAGGCAGGTGGACAGTCTTACGATAACCGTCCACCTGCCTCTCCCAAAATAAAATCCCAAACCGAAAGGTAATTTGAAACCATTTTAGAGGAAAACATGGAGCTCCTCCCATTCACGGGGTCCCGGGGATGATACCCAATACGGAAAAGTAATCTGATACAATTTAAAAAGGGAAAATTGAGCTCCATCCTCTCCACCTGCACCTTCGCAAATGAGGTGGGGTGGATGAGTGAGTGGGGTGGATGAGTAATGCACCAAGAAGGGAAGGGGGGAATACCAGTCAGTGTCAGTCGGCCAGCCGTAACCCAATACAGAAAGATACTCTGTCAAGATCAGTTCAGGGGGGCTATTCTCTATCTCGAAGCTACCGATGCAGTAGCTTCGAATAAGCTACCATAATTGGCTACGAACCGTATTCTCTAACTCGTGGGAGCTTTCTCAAGAACGTAATAGGAAGTGGAGAGAGGTTTGGCGAAAGGTGGGTGTGAACATTTTAAAACCAAATCCGCGGAAACTTCATTTCTGGTGACGTCATTCTTAGAACCAATGGGAAAGCTCGTCTCAATGTTTTTCCGTGGATAAAACTAGTGAAACCTGAAAAGGCCGTTTTAGACGGTGAAGATGTTCGTGCATCGTGTTTAGCGAAAAATTCCACGAATTAAAAATCATGCGAGCAAAATTCTAAAATGTTTTATTTTTGATCACATAATCTCGCGAACAATCTTGTGAATACGTAAGCATGACGTCCATCTTGGCTGTTTTGATCAATTGAAATAAGATTGTTCGTAAATATATTCGGGAATTAGGGTTCATGTCGATGATATGATTCAATATTATTCGTGCTATTTGCTTTCGTCAATTACTAGTTGCTTCAAATCATTTAAATAATATACGAAGATGAAGCTTTCAAAAGAAATGCGAAGGTGATACACGCTACCACGGCCCAATAAGTATCCCATTATGGGCTGGAATCACGTTACTTACCGAAGGTAAATATGGCTTTCCGTCACTCCAGTTAATTTTTTTTTGTGAAAAATCCCGCAAATGGCGAAAATGACAAAGTAACCCAGTGAAAGTGCAAGGAATCCGCATTTAGTAAATGTAAGAAACATACCCGTGCGTTGGATAATTATAGATAGATAAGCGTTATAAATTGACTAATATTTAAGCAGGGTATTCGGAGGCCGTGCTTCCTGAGGCTACCGTGAGAGCTTATTGGGGCTACGGAAGTAGCTTCGTGACATTTACAGAATACGGGTGGGAGGCTAATAAGCTACGGGTAGCTTCTGCTTGCACTTTCTCCGGTAGCTTCCATGATAGAGAATACCGATGGGAGCAAGAAGCTTATTGAAGCATCTTTCCGCCAGAAAGCTCCGATGCTTGGAGTTTGAGAATAGGCCCTCAGAAATCTCAGATTACCTTTCTGTATTGGGTTACGGCTGGCCGGCTGGCACTGATATTCCCCCCTCCCCTCTTGGTGCATTACTCATCCACCCAACTATCACCGGCTCAGGTAACGCGGAGCTGAGCTTTGGCTTCCCGTGCACGTTTCTTATTGTGGGAACCGTCAGAGTTGACGGTTCCCACCATAAGAAACGTGTAAATGAGCCTTCACAAAGCAAGAGCGTCAAGTTTCCTTCATGCCCTTTGCTCTGTAGGTCTCCGATGGGAACATTTTTGAAGCCCGGAGCGGAAGGGTTAAGACGCGGTACTCTCCGCTGCGGTTCTACTTCCTGCTTATTACGTAAATTTCTACGGAAAAATTACCTGTAAATGAAGAATGCTACGTTTTTTTCTCAATAATTCGTTATAGAGGGGCACTTTTCATGTTTTGGGCCCAAGCGCAGACTTCGATGTACGGAGTTTATGTAGTTAGAGAGGTTCGTTACGGGAGGTTTTTTTGCGTGCATTGTCCATTGGAAGGGTCCGGGACCGGGCCAATGACTTCGAAATAGGGAGTTTTCCTTAAAATTTCGCTGTATGGGTGTTCGTTGTATGGGGGTTTTACTGTATATAGCATAGTAGACATTTTTAAATTTGGATGAGCCATGACTGACTTTTTACTGATGTTCATGTGTTGTATAGCACTTCACTATGATTTTTCAAAACTTGTATGAATGTACTTGTTTCTGACCAATGTGAATGAAACTATTTACATCATGTCATTTTTCAATAATAGAAAATTGCAGAATGATTGACAAGATCTATCCCAAAAAATGTTACCAAAATAGTCTCCATAAAATATTACATATAGACACAATTGTGACACTTACTTTCTCTGACAAAGTCTTGACAATTTCTTTAGTATATTCTCTCCGTCTTTGAGAATGGCGTTGGGCTCGCTCCTTTGGCTTGAACCCAGCTCTGTCATACGTGCCATTTATGTAATCAAACGACGGTCTCAGTGGAAGCAAATGACCAAAATCCTTAGAAAAACGACTCCATAGTGAAGCCTCAGACTGTGATTCATCATACCTGTTTGACGCAAGCAAATTAACCTGAAATTTAAAATGCATATTAGTCATTAGTTTGGCCCAAATAAATACCTACATTTGGCAACCAAGTCGTTATCTCAACAAGCATGCATCCTCATGCATTATTTCCCATCGTATACAAATACACTAATACATACTCAAGGGCGTAACCAGGGAAAGCTCTTGGGGTGGGACGATTAGTATTTGTGCACTTATAGACATGTAAAATAACAGAAAAATTTATAAAGTTTATGACCACTTTATTTCAAAACAAGCCCTTTAACCACAGCTATTACACTTAATTATAGCTAATACAATTCAAAATTGAAAACATATGGTCATTACATTTGCATTTATCAAAATTTGAATGTAGGATATTAATTTTGAGCTTTTTCTCGTTCGTTGGAGGGGAGGGGGGCGATTGCCCCTATCCCCCTTCCTATCTTCCTCCCCCAGCTGGTTACACCCTTGCATTGTTAGAAATTTCCACCAGAGAAAATACACTTTGACATGGAATCAAACCACAGATCTATGGGTTGTTTAATTATTGGTGGAGTGACCAACAGCTGAGGTAATTTGCAATGCTTCAGGTCTAACGACCTTCTCCCAATGTTCTCTCTCTGTGTCCCTCACGTAAAACCCGGAAACCTATTTCATCTACCTCACCACCATTTATCTGTGACTCAGAGATCCCTTACCTACCGGCTGCCTCTTACCTACAATTCCCTTAATACCCCTTCTATTGACATAACATCATCTATTTTATCATTCACAATTGCAATCAACAGACTTCCTCCCTAAATCTCCCTTCCTATCTTCCTCCCTCCCTAAATCCCCCTTCCTATCTTCCTCCCTCCCTAAATCCCCCTTCCTATCTTCCTCCCTCCCTAAATCCCCCTTCCTATCTTCCTCCCTCCCTAAATCCCCCTTCCTATCTTCCTCCCTCCCTAAATCCCCCTTCCAATTGTCCCCCCTCCCTAAATCCCCCTTCCTATCTTCCTCCCTCCCTAAATCCCCCTTCCTATCTTAATTCCCTCCCTAAATCCCCCTTCCTATCCTCCCTCCCTAAATCCCCCTTCCTTTCTTCCTCCCTCCCTAAATCTCCCTTCCAATTGTCCACCCTCCCTAAATCCCCCTTCCTATCTTCCTCCCTCCCTAAATCCCCCTTCCTATCTTCCTCCCTCCCTAAATCCCCCTTCCAATTGTCCCCCCTCCCTAAATCCCCCTTCCTATCTTCCTCCCTCCCTAAATCCCCCTTCCTATCTTAATTCCCTCCCTAAATCCCCCTTCCTATCCTCCCTCCCTAAATCCCCCTTCCTATCTTCCTCCCTCCCTAAATCTCCCTTCCAATTGTCCACCCTCCCTAAATCCCCCTTCCTATCTTCCTCCCTCCCTAAATCCCCCTTCCTATCTTCCTCCCTCCCTAAATCCCCCTTCCTATCTTCCTCCCTCCCTAAATCTCCCTTCCAATTGTCCCCCCTCCCTAAATCCCCCTTCCTATCTTCCTCCCTCCCTAAATCCCCCTTCCTATCTTCCTCCCTCCCTAAATCCCCCTTCCTATCTTCCTCCCTCCCTAAATCCCCCTTCCTATCTTCCTCCCTCCCTAAATCTCCCTTCCAATTGTCCCCCTCCCTAAATCCCCCTTCCTATCTTCCTCCCTCCCTAAATCCCCCTTCCTATCTTAATTCCCTCCCTAAATCCCCCTTCCTATCTTCCTCCCTCCCTAAATCCCCCTTCCTATCTTCCTCCCTCCCTAAATCCCCCTTCCTATCTTCCTCCCTCCCTAAATCTCCCTTCCAATTGTCCCCCCTCCCTAAATCCCCCTTCCTATTTCCTCCCTCCCTAAATCCCCCTTCCTATCTTCCTCCCTCCCTAAATCCCCCTTCCTATCTTCCTCCCTCCCTAAATCCCCCTTCCTATCTTCCTCCCTCCCTAAATTCCCCTTCCCATCTTTCTCCCTCCCTAAATTACCTGAGTGGATGAAGCTGTCTTTTCACTCAGTGTGGATATTAATCAATGTTTAAGTTTACAATTTTGCCGTCCTATGTTTTGTAATTGTATTATTTAGGGCTGTGCGGGTACCACTTTTTCATTTCGGGTCGGATTGGGGTAGTGAAATTTCTGCGGGCATCGGGTAATTTTCTGGTTCGGGTAGTAGAGGTATTCACATTCGTGGGTGCTGGATTATTAAGGAAAATGGATGTTTCGATGGCAAGACAAAAATTACAGTAAATTTTTGCCTTGTAAAGACCTGAGAGTGGGAACTTCATTGTTTTAGCACAAAATAGTGCAACCCAAAAGGTTCCAAAGCAAAATTACACCCAGTATCTTGTGACAATAAAATATAACTAGGATCGGCAGGTTAGCTGAGACACATCTGTGAACAAGATAATGTGATCTTTAGCTCTTGTGGATTTATAAAGCAAATCCTTAATTTAATATTTTTTTGTTCCACCACTCTAGATCAGTAAGTTACTCAAATTTTTTATTTTAAGCTTGCCATTGAAATCAATGATCACTTGGAATTTAATACTGTCAATTTTTATGAATGAAGTAACATATTTATAACAAATATTAATAGACTATAGCTTATGAACATAATTTCAAATGAGACATGAAAGCCGTATTGAAAGCAATATTATTGGTTTTTTAGTACTGTATTGCAGTAATTGCACGTAGCGTGCGAATTCGGCTGTGCGTTGCGAACGAATTCGCGAAGTTCAGCCAGATAGCTGTCTTACTATTCCACGATGGCGGATTTCCACGTGACCGCGATTCGTCATCGCCATCTGTCAAATTGCCGTCAACATCGCTATCCCCACCTCCTACACCTAGGCCAGCTTGTATCTTTCTCACACGTCACGAAAATAGAGATGAAATTGTCAAAAAATAAAATCGGTAAATATCACTTAAAGAGAGCAAATGGATTCACTGACTGACAGGCCTACCGGAAGATCGACAGTTGATAATCTATTTTTTTCTAATCGATAAATCGATCGATGTTTCATTTGTGTTTTCGATTTGCGGCGATAGACGGCGACTGCCACGCCGTGGTGCATTCGATTTAGCTGAATCGCCGGCTGTTGGTGGCTCTCTGTTCCGAGGTGAGCCGGCGATCAACGGCACCTGCATCCGATAATTGGCTATCGCCGTACTCAAATGAAAAGCACTGAAGGTGTTTTCATTGCTTAGAAACTTCGGCTTTGTTGCAAGTGCCGTGATCTATTAGTGCCCCCTTCACTCAATTAACCAACTAACCTAACGATCTTCGTCCTTACTGTTGTAGGCACTAAAAACCGTGTGAATGTGCGTTGGTTAACGATGGACAAGTAGTTCCTGACGCTACCACTTAACAGATGTCAGCGCTCGTGTAGATGGCAGAATTTGGAATAGATGAAGTGCGATAATCAAATAAGGCAATCAAAATAGAGAAGGATGGAGTATTATTTTCATAAATAAGCAAAAATGAGTGTAATGTGATTTTAAATTCCCATAAAAAGTGTTAAAATGTCATATATGTACATCAAAGTAGCACCGTATGCTCACCAGCGCCGGACAACTATTTAGTAGCAACTTTAAGAACTAGTACTCTATCGGTAACCAACGTGCGTTCACACAGTGGTTAGCGCCTACGACAGTACGAACCACGGTCACTACCTTAGCAGTACATATAAATGCGCGTAAGGTTGTTACGTTGGTATGTACATAAGTTGTCTGTACGGGTGTATAGCCGATTTCAAACCGGAAGTTCACGATTGATCAGTCGATTAAATTCAAATTCAACCGCCAAATACCCAACCCAAATTTTTCAGGAGACGATCGAGTGTTCGGATCGGACACTAAATACCCGACCCGACATTTCGGGTACCCACACACCCCTAGTATTATTTAATCCTTTTGTTAAAAAATCCAATTTAAAGGTCTCCTCGGCTGTTTTTGGATTTAATGTAAAATAAATAAAACACTGAGGATAGATGGGCAGGTTGGTAAGAGGAGGATTATATGGGAAGTTAAGAGCTGTATCGATAAAAAGCTGGAATCACAAAATGTGCCAGGGGGTCCACAGGTCCCAGGGATGTTAAAGACAAGAGATTATATAATTCCAGGATTTTTCCATGTTTTTCAGGCCAATTTTTTTATTTTTCCAGGTGAAAATATCCTTTCTCCCACATCTTTCATTTCAAAGAAGGCACAAGAAAAACAGCACAATACCCAAATGTGCGTACTATGGGGGAATAAAGTTTCTCAACAAATGGAACACCACCACTATCGCCCTGAGGGAAACTCGGCTTTCTTTCTGATGGCACATTGTTCTTAGGTCAATGAGGGAAATACAAACTAAGTAAGGTGGAGAGCTCATCATTCAGTCGGTGACGCATTACTGCCCACTGGCCTTCTCTGTGTGTTATTCCCTCTGGCCACCAAGTACATTAGATAACCTTGTAGGCACTTGAAACATTCTACATATTTACCTCTATCGTTCTCTCTGTACTTAAGGGAATATTAAATTGCTGAATAATGTTGGTGGTTCCCGGCGTAACTTTGTGGAATTTGCTATTAATTTTGAATAATAAGGTAACAACTTTGTTTTTTCCACATTTAGGTTTTAATTAAACGGCCATGGTTCCGACGGTTAACGTCATCATCAGGTAAAAGATACAATTTGTGGGACACTTATATATACATAGTTGAGAGTGCAGGGAGGGGGATGGAAAAAGGTGGGGGCTGTACAGATGGGGTGGGGGAGGAAGGTGGGGTGGGGGAGGATGGGAAGGTGGGTGTTTAGAGTTTTTAAGTCATGGGTCTGGAATGTGGGAGAAGGAGACGTGGGAGAGGGGAAGGTTAGTAGAGCCTTCAGTGTTGACTAACTGTGGTGGCTGCGGGTGGGGGGGGAGGGTGAATCACTTGAAGGGTTGGAAGATAGGGAAGAACAGAGGGGTACGAAGGAAGGGGGTTAATGGAAGAGAGAGAGGTTGAGGAGGGAGGAGCGGGAAGCACACAACAAGTCGTTAACACTATCACAATCAGCGTGTATACATTTCAAAATTTCAACTTGCTCTAGCCGGGGTCCTTTATCTTCGACGTGTAATATTTCCAAGGAAAAAATCACTCTTATGTCCGTTGTCCAATAGGTGCTTGGCGAAGATTGAATGACAGTGCCCGTGTTTAAAACATGCTTTATGTTCCTTAAGTCTATCTTGGAATTTCTTACCAGTCTGCCCGACATAGACAGCTGACCATTCGCACTTGAGTCTGTACACTCCACTCCTTTCCAATTTTGGGATAATGTCTTTGGTTTTCAAAAAAATGTTTGAGATGAAGTTAACCATCGAAACCATGGTCGTTTAATTGAAACCGAAATGTCGAAAAAACTAATTTGTTACCTTATTATTCAAAATTAATTTCTGAACACAAAATAAGAGCTCCACTACCTCATTCAGGCAAGGTACTAAAAAACTGTCCACATATCAATGGTCATTGCCGATAATGATACTCCTCCCATATTGAAAAAAATCATACATTGACTTGGAAAAGCAAATTTCCATGCTGACTTCTAATTTTCCATGACTTTTCCAGGTTTTTCAGGCCCATTTTCAATTTCCATTACTTTTCCAGGTTTTTCAAGCCAATTTTTAATATGTATTTTTCAATTACTTTTCCAGGTATTCCAATTTCAATTTCCATGACTTTACTAGGTATTCCAGGCCCATTTTCAATCTCCATGACTTTTCCAGGTATTCCAGGCCCTTTTTCAACTTCCATTACTTTTCCATGTATCCTAGTTTCTCAGGCCCGTAGTGCCTGAATGTCCCATCCGAAGGACGGAGGATGGCCCTTCAAATGCTCCCCACATAGCACGTGGAATATTTTGCACTGACATGCATTTTCAGATGATGGCGTAAACGTAACTAGACTTGTATTATTCCACACTTGTATACCAAAAAGGCAGTCCCCTTTCCCTAACTTATAAAATCAAGGATGCAACTATTTTTCTCCACACTGCCATTGGCCAGGCTATCCTGGATTCAGGCAGGACAAAAAAAATTGCTCCCCATCTCCCTGGGAGGGACGCAGCAGGTCGCCATTTATTCCACAGAAATAGACAGTCTGGCACTGGTTAATTTGTCTTAATAATTCAGCATGGTACCAGGTACATTTCATGCCATAGATTAGGGCATTCCATGGCAGATTTAAATGAGCGCTGAGGCAACAATGACGACTGTCCAGAGCACTAAGTTGCTCACAACTAACCATGAACTACAGCTAGCAAAAAGTTAAGACTGTCTGAATGACGCCTAAAACCATCTGATTTATGTACACTCAAATTGAAAGATTACTGACTTTCTCATACTTCCAAAAACAAGACTTCTTCATTAAAGATTCCCAGTCTTTCTTCAGTTTTCCTATTTCAAGCACATAAAATAGGAAAACTAAATAGCGGAAGATAGGTTCACCGGAATATGACACAAAGTGTTGAAACCTGGGTCGTGATAATAAATATATTACAAATGGAGTCACCTGAGTTATTTCCATTCTTCTGGATAACTAGCACCAAATCAAGCCTAAAACAGTTTCCTTTGTGAAAACTAAATAGTTTCTGTATTTTTACACAATGAGGGCACAGCAATCATTTTATTGCGCAAGATAAAAAAAAATACTCACAAGTTTATCTGCAAACTCCATAGGTCTAAATACTGAATCAATCTTTTCTGCATTTTGTTGTACAACCACCGAAGACAGTTCTAAAACTCTTGCATCCAGCCCAATTTCTCGAGGTTTGGATACTGAAATCACAAAATATACCATTTAAAACAATAATACAAAAGTAAAGCAACATCCTCAACACGGTGCAACTTTATGACTGAAGCACAATGTAGGATAATTTTATATAAATTTAACAGACTTCAGTTTAACAGTTCAATGTTTTTCACACTTAACAACTTTTGCCGGCCCAGGTGGCAGCGGGGTAAAGTCCTCGCCTGCCGAACTAAAGGTTGTGGGTTCGAATCCCGACTGGGGAGAAACTTTACACCTCCCAGCTGGCATGGTTGCCAGTGTTCGTCATATATTAAATTGGCAGTAATTGGCGTTAGCTGTTGTCAATATAGAAATTATTATTATTTTCGACTTGTCACACTTTCTCAGCTAGTATTACACCAACTGGAAAATTTTCACCTATCCTAAAGGTGGATTAGGATTAGGCTCGGAAGTTCAGGAAGAGAATTCACCCTATCCTAATGTGTCCGAATTTTCTTGGCTTAGGAATCTCCTCACGATTTGGCAAGTTTGGAGTAGCACAGCTTTTTGCCCGAGGTTAGTTATTATTTTTTTTATTCCCAGCTTCTCAGTTTGTTTTTTAAACATATGGGACATCACTCCCTCAGCAGAGATTACTATCGGGTGAATAGTGACATCATTTAATTTCCAGATATTTTTTATTTCGTCGGCTAAATTTCTGTATTTTGAGATTTTCTCTCTCTCGGTTGACCTTACGTTGTGACTTAGTGGTACTGCTATATGGATTATATTAGCCTTTTTTTCTAATTTATTGATTAATAGGATATCCGGTCTATTGTAATCTATGGTTTTGTCGGTGAGAATTGGTCTGTCCCAGTACAAAACATGGGTTTTTGTTTCAATTACAGCAGGTGGCTGATACTTGTAATATGGTGGAATATTTTTCTTTAAGAGCCCGTAAGTTAGTCCCAGGTGTTGGTGGATTATTTTTGCCAGTTGGTTATGTCTATTCAGGTAGACATTCCCTGCAAGAGCTGAGCATCCTGCCATTATGTGCTCAATTGACTCACCAATGCATCCACATTTTCTACATCTATCGGGTATTTCTATTTTAAGTATATGTTTTTCATAGTTATGGGTGCGTATAACTCTGTCTTGAATAGCCATAATAAAACCTTCGGTCTCGGGGTAAAGATAGCCATCCTGGAGCCATTTTAAAGATGAAGTTTTGTCTACCCAATCCTCCTGGATAACTGTTGGAAATTTTCCGTGCAGTGCTTTGGATCTCAATTCTTGTTTCTGTTGGGCAATGTCTGGCAAGTCCTTCTGATAATCCTCATCTCTCAGGTTCAGAGGTGTGTACCCCATGTCAGCTTCAACGATCTGTTTCATTATAACATCATTTGATGCTTTTAAAGTCAATTTAATAGACTCTTCCTGAGATCTGCACAGTCGCAATATATTTATTAGGCCTCGGCCTCCTTCCTTTCTCGGAATATACAGCCTAATGACAGAGGCCTTACTGTGTAAACATCGGAACTTGTTTAGTAGTCGCCTAGTTAGTCTGTCCAGTTCATTTAGATCCGTGTCTGACCATTTTAAAGTTCCGAAGGAGTAGGTCAGGGCCGGCACTGCCCAGGTATTTATGGCCGTTATTAGGTTCCTCCCGGATAGTTTTGTATTCAGGATCTTCGTCACTCGTCTTTTATATGCGTCTGTTAGAGTTTTCTTTAATGAAGTGTGGTCCAACCGATGGTTTTGATGAAAGCCTAGGTACTTGTATGTACCGTCCACAGGAAGTGTCTCTATGTCCTCTATACGTTCCTCGGATATTTGGGGTTCTCCCTTACGTAAGTGCATTACAGCACATTTATCCAGCCCAAATTTCATACCAATGTCCTCACTGAACATTTTAGTGGTTTTGGTGAGTTCTTGGAGTTTTTCCTTGGACTCTGCATAGAGTTTCAGATCGTCCATGAACATTAAATGATTGATTCTTGTATCATTTCTACGATTTAATTTATACCCAATTTTATATTTTTTAAGCAGCGTTGACAGTGGGTTCATTGCTAAACAAAACCATAGTGGTGATAGTGAATCGCCCTGAAATATTCCTCTACGGATATTAATAGAAGAAACCTTCTGGTTTTTGAGGTGAAGATTTGTTCTCCAGGTTTTCATCATTTCAGTTAAAAGTTCCCGTATTTTAGGGTCTATTTTATATATTTCCAGAGTTTTTAGCAGCCAGTCATGAGGAGTTGAGTCGAAAGCTTTTGCATAGTCAATATATCCAACATGAAGGTTCCGACGGTGTCGTTGAACTTGTTTCAAAATGACAGCATCTATTGTTAGTTGATGCTTACAGCCAAGGGAACCTTTTATGCATCCTTTCTGTTCTTCTTCTATCAAATTGTTTGTATCACAGTGTTGATAGATGTTTTCAGTGATTATTGCAGTTAAGAGTTTGTAAATGACTGACAAGCATGTAATGGGTCTGTAGTTATGTGGTTGAGATGGGTCCCCCTTTTTATATAGTAAATATGTATTTCCTTCAGTTAAATAAAGAGGAAGTAGTTTTGGATCTTGCAGAATTTTAGTAAAACATTTAGCTAGGGGTCCATGAGTTGCAGTAAAGTATTTTATCCAGAAGTTGTGCAGCTTGTCTGGTCCCGGAGACTTCCAGTTGCTTGCCTTCTTGATGGTTACCATAACTTCTTCAGTAGTGAAGCCCTCCACAGACATTAGCTGTACTCCCTCCTGTTGTTTCTGTATTTCTTCTATCCACTTTGCACTATTGTTGAAACATTGTGATACTGACCATAAAGATTGCCAGTAGTTTTGGAATGCATTTAAGTCTAGACTGCTTCCTGTTGGATTCATTTGGCTCTCTGGTGATTGTTCCAGTTGGCGAAAGAATCTCTTCCTTTGGTTCCAGAACATAGAGTTTTGCGTTTTCCTCTTAGTTAGCTCATTATACCTTCTTAGTCTTGCCCCTTTTAGTTTAGCCTTCTGCCTAAATGTGTCCATTAATTCAGTAAGTTTTTGAGAGTTATTTTGGTCATCAAGTGTTATATTTTCTTTAATGCATAGGCTACGCACCTTGTTTTTTAACTTTCTTGATTGATTACCTTTCAGGTATTCATTGATTGCATCCGCCTTTGACCTGAAGTAGTCGATGCTGTTTTCCAGTCGTGTTCTCCAAGCGGGTTTATGAGGACCCATTGCAGTGTTATTTTTTTTCGTCTGTTTTGGTGCATAGGTTCTCTGACCATTTAACTCAATAACTGTAACTGCAGCGCAGTAAATAGATAAATGCACTTCATCTAAATCTTGGACGTTGGCTAAATGTTGCTCCAGTATGCTATTAACTTTGGTTATAGATGGGAGGGCTTTGATTATACTTTTTAGTACTGGTATATTTGGGCGTGTAGTTGGATAGGAGTTACGATAAAATTCTAAGAGGCTAGAGAATTTTTCAAACTCTTGTGAGTTTTTTAAGTTGAAATCAGTATCTATTGGCATATAATTGTTTGTTGATGCATTCGCCATGATACTCTGATGGTTATTCAAGGGGTGCTCTTCATCAATGTCCCCTATCAGTTCATGCTGGTTTAGCTCGAACCCTATTTCTCGTCGTATTGCCTCTAATTCAATTGATGATAGATATCCTTTTTTCTGAATAACATTGCGTCTGTCTACTATGTTTTGTTCAGTGACTGTTAATTCTGGATACATCCGCTGAAATTCTCTGTGGAGTAGTTGCCTATATCCGGGGAGTGGTTGATCGTCACACCTGTTGACTCGGTAGAATGCTCTCATTATGTCTTCATTCATTTCTCGAGTCCATTTAATTCGTTTGGTGGAATAATATTATTATTATTATTTAACTGGAATTAGATATTCATAGCAGTATCATATTCAAAGCAGTTTCCAGTTAAAATTGAAGTTTCCTCACACCTAAGAAGTAATGCAATACCATGGTGCTTTATGTAAATGCACACACTAAATGGACCTCGCAGTGTTTGGCCACCACAGCTGCAATGAGATGCAACAGGCCAAACATTTGCACAACTGGGCTTAAGAGGCCCCCAACCTCCTCAATACCAGGCCGTGGTTTTAGATAACTTTCATCAGAACTTAACTAATCAACTAGCGGAGATGATTGAATTCCACACTCAATTAATACATAATACTCTTTTATCCATGCATTATTGCTTCCAAAAGGTGGAAAAATCTCCCACATTTTACATGCTATTTTTCTGGGAAAATATCTAGACTTCTCAGGAAGTTATATGCCAAGACAATCACAAAACCTCCAGAGTAAAGTAAGGAATATCTTGGTAAAAGCTAAGGATTCAGAGGCCTCAAAACATCTGGAGTCTATCATATCCCCAGTAAGTGTGGAGAAGTTTGCACCAGGGAGATGGGCTGCACTACCTAAGCTAGGCCCAAGGAGCACCAAAGGTATGTACCATGGACTTGACAGTAGTAATTGCAGCCAAGTAGCAATGTCTGCTTAGGTGAGTGCAGAAGTGTGACAAGAGCTTCCACCTTGGTTCACCTTGAAGTTCAACTCATATTAGCTCACCTAACCCTAGAATATGTACCTCACCAAAGGTAACTTGGTATACATTTAGCGTGGAGTTTAGCCTATACACATGGGGCCACAATATGAGTAACTTGAAAAATTTCATGAACTAATGCAAGGTACTTCTAGGTATTCTTATTTCACCTCATATTTCAGTTTCTTCCACAAGGTGATCAAAAGTATCTTTGGAGAGAAAATAAATATGGCGCTGGTGGTTGGCCCTCACATTTCACAATTTCAGACATTGCATAATGCACACTTCCATATGTAACACATTTAAGTATTGCTATGGGGTGGACAGTAACTTTTTCCCTGAATAAGTAAAACTCAAAAGGGGCAGCACTCATTCTCTCATGACTCTGCCCTTCTTAATTAAATACCTTCAATGAAATGTTAATGAAAAATGTATCCCAATTTGTAAGTTTAAATAGTAATACATATTCACAATAACAGAAAAAGAACAAGGTTCAACATCCACCCAGTGGTGCTCATAATGATGGCGGGACTGGCCCCTGCCAGGGTCGCCATCTCCAAGGATGCGCTGCGATTTTTCCCCCTCAAAGATAGGATAAAGTTGAAGAATCCCATCCGCATGTCCAATTTGAAAAATGTCGAGAATATAAAGTGAGAACAAAAGGAGGAAAATAGAGGATGAGATAAAAGAGGGGGTGGCCATCTCTTGTTTTTCTTGAGGTGCCACCTCTAATATCACTATATGGTTAAAAATTATCAGTGTTACCACTGGACCTTTCTTTTCAAAATGAAGGAGCATTCTAGGTTTTCCAGGAGGTAAAATACATTCCACAGTGAGGTTGCCTGTTGGGTCATTCCATGTCAAATCATCACAGCTCCCAACCCAACCATCTCAGATTTACTTGAAATTTGGTGGAAGTTAAAGTACATGAAGTTGTACTCACACAGAAAATTTTAGCCCTCAGATATTCACAATATTTATACAGCATGGTTGCATAATGCAAAATATTCCCTCGCATACTCTACAAAAATAAATCGTTACATAGCTTCTATATGTAGTAGAACCTTCATGTTGGTCTTATTTTAAAGCTAAAGATACATAGTTTCCATTAAAAATAGTTAGATTTTAAAATACTGATTTTTTTTATTCCAAGGTCACGATGTGTGACCTTTGACCTGGATTATCTAAAAAATGCACCTTTAAAGTTTATTTGGAAAAATATATGTTAAACAGTTAAATGCATTCTATCTTTGGTATAACTTTCATTTTGGGATGGCTTTGGGAACAGGAGTAAAAAATCACGAAAACATCTCACTTCAGATTCAATGGAATAACTTAGCATTTATGTATGAAAATTACCAGATAGAAGAATGAAATTTAATGCTCTATACAACACTCAGGAAAATATATAATCAAATACTAGTTAGTGCCTCCTCTTATGCAGTGCTTCTTCAAAACTTTGAGTGTCCATAGCTGTTAATGTGTAAGTTTGGCCAGTTGCAGTATGTGGATCGACCTTAGCGAGAACTTATTCACTTGGAGTATTCAGTATGTCTGGCTGGTAAGGAAACACATGGCCCTTTGGGATATGTGAAACTGATTAAAACTTCCTGTGAGGGTACATTCACACTCATGACACAGCCTAATCACCAGGCATCACTATATAGACACTAAAGTCACAAAACCTTATATTTCCTCCAAAGACAATGTTTCTTGTGGCATATTTGTTTCCTGCATTTCACTGGTTTTGTCTGTTGAAAACTTCTTTATTATTAATCCATTCCTTGTTCCAGGAATGAAAGTATGAAATGTTTGAGTTCCAGGTATTGGTCTTGCTTCTTCATGTCGACTGTGCAGCATCCTCCCATTTTTCATTATTTCTTGATGACACACATAAGCAAAGTTCACATTCTTGATATTGCCTGTTGCCCAGGCAAAACATTGTCTTGGAGTCAAAACTTGATCAGTATGCATATTTGTGATGTAATCCACTGTTTGAAGGTACCCATTTTCAATGACATTGTCTTCGATTACATATTCCAATATTGTCTTAACATTGTTAGATCCTGCACATTCACCTCATTGTTGGAACCAACACTGTACTTTGGGTGGATTGCACATCATATTTGCCAGATAGTGTTTGTAAGTGGACAAATTAATACTGTGGTCTTCCATTAGCTTGTTTGATTTACACCCATCCATTAATAATTTCACATTCTGATGTAAAGAACAAATACATAGTGTGTGTACCACTTGCTCCACAGGGTTGCTACAGGCCATAAATTATGAAATTCCAGTACTTTTCCAGGTTTTCCAGGCCAAAATTTTGATTTTTCCAGGTTAAAATATCCATTCTATCGTAAGTGGGTATTTTAAAGAAAGTGCAAGGATAAGAGAAAACACATTAACGCATGCACACCATATAGTAATAGAAATATGCATTATAGTGAAATACATGAAAAACAGGTGGTTTTTAAACATTTTAGTAAACAAAAAACCAAATCTAACTAATGGGCTATGACCATTAGTGCCACACCTCGGCCCTCTGCATACCTACCAATAGCAGAAGTGGCGACATTTCTAGGAGAGCATATTTCTGCATTTCTCTCTAGCTGAGACCAAAACTTGAAGGCAAGATCAAAAATCATCCTTCAATTAAAGCATATTCTCAGTCTTTACACCCATGATATAAAAGTAATCGCAGATGTGGTTTTCTAATGACTACTAAAAATCACAAACAATGTTGTTATGTGTAAATCGTTAAAGTTGATGTTTCTTAACGGACTTTCATGTAATTGTTAGGTACAAAATGAACAGTAGGTGTGAAGATTATGCAGATATGCTTCATTTAAGATGTCCATCGACATTAAGTACTTAATCATATTTCAAAGTCTGCATGGCCGGAGGACAAATTGTAATCATATCGGCTGCTGTACCACTGGCACATGCTTGAAATGAGGTGGAACAGGAGGATTTTTCCTCATGTTGATTCACATATTTTACTTCACATAGGTCCCTTCTCGAGGGCCGTTAATTATACCAATGTTTACTTCAGCACAGCACTTGAAATTTCTTAAATTATAGAGGCCGCAAATTTAGTATTGTAAAAAAATAGTTTTTGGTCGCATTCATATTTCAGGAATATGTATCTACAAAATGCTTTTCCACTAAGGTACAGAGCAATAACGTTTCTGAACCATGTGGTAGAAAGAAGTGATTATTTCACTACGTCAGCAGTTTTTTATACTCATATTTTCTACTTTAAGGATGGTAGCTTTTATAGTAGGTAGTTTGTTGAATAAAAAATAATAACAACGTTATTGGAATAATTTCAAAGAGCCACTTGGGTGCTAAAAATATTCCAGTTAGCATATGCACGAAATCTGATGAATGATATTAGGGAACAATGTACAAAGCATAGATAAAATACTTGCAATTTAAGTCATGCTTGAGGGTTTAACTCAATATCACTAACGTGTCCATGTATCACCATTGAAATACCAAAATAAATCCTAGCTCTATTTCGTTCCTCATGTGGAGTTGCTAGTCTCCCATCGTGCACCTCCCAAGGTGGCGGATAGGGGAATGCTCACCAGACATGGCGAGTACTGGGGAAATAAAATATGTACCCAGGGCAGACCAAAGCTAGCCCCTTGCCAGGGTTACGGTGCAGACCTCATTGGCAGTGAAGGCGAAGAAGGGGTCCTTTGGCGGATCTGGCAAAAGAGGCAACCCCTCCTGCTTGGGGTAGATAG
Organism: Pyrrhosoma nymphula; assembly: GCA_963573305.1. Taxonomy (NCBI): domain Eukaryota; kingdom Metazoa; phylum Arthropoda; class Insecta; order Odonata; family Coenagrionidae; genus Pyrrhosoma; species Pyrrhosoma nymphula. Next base: position 2,493,797 of record OY754336.1, on the reverse strand, counting down.
AGCGGGAACTTCTGCCTTGTAGATAGGGTGTGGATCTCAAAGGCTAAGGGAGTAAATCCTAAAAAATAAAACCGGTAGCCTGCGAATGCAGGTGGCAACTCCACAAGCAGAATCGGAGGAGGTAGGCTAATAGCTTGCTTCCTCTTAAATTTACTTTTATTACAGAAACTGCAACAAATGAAACAAGCTGGACAGGTTTTTTGGCAGAGACTTCTAGCATAAAATTTAGGACACGAATCGTTTTATGGAATGTGAGAACAATGAATGATGCAGGCACTCTGAAAGTTTTAGAAAGGGAATTAAAGGAAAATTAAAGATGGACTTCTAGACTGGAGGCCAATATCGGAAAGAATAATTCTAGCAAGATTTAAATCCAAGGTAAGGAGTATATCTATACTACAATGCTACGCACCTACCAAAAAAGCTTTGGATAAAGAGAAGACAACATTTTATAACCAATTAGAAATAGCAACCAGATCTATTAAGAAGCAAGACAATCATTGTGATGGGTGATCTAAATGCCAAGATTGGAACTGATAATACTGGAGTGCAGAAAACCATGGTATTGAGGAAATGAATGAAAATGGCAATAGATTCATCAACTTCTGCGGACATCATGAACTGTTGATTGGTGGTAATTTATTCCTGCACAAATTATGTCATAAGATGACATGGATTTCACGGAACGGTTTATTGGCCAACCAGATTCACCATTTGGCTATAAGTAGAAGGTGGAGAAGATCACTTTTAGATATGCAAGGAACAGGAGAGGGGCGGACTTTGAAAGTGATCAGAATCTTGTTACAGCGGATGTAAGACTTGAGTTTATGTCACAAAATGCACAAATAGATGCAAGGGAAAAACAGTACAATGTGGAAAGACTGAGGCAGAAGGAAATAAAACAAGATTTTTTCAAGGATCTTCACACCAAGATATGACTGTTTGGAATGAACATAATCTTCTGCAAGGTTGTTTAAAATGGCCTCTTTTGTATGTGTTCTTCCATATCACCAACTCTAAAGGCCGTTTTACACGGGGCACGTCATTGCGCAGGTTAGAGCTGCATTAATTTCTAATATGGCGGGCAATTGCGCGAATGCATGAACGAAATTAGACCAGGGGCTATTTTGCCATCTCGCATCCATGCATTCTCGCATGCGATCTCACAATTCACCGCTTTACACGACGCAATTTTGACGTCAGATTGCGCAATGACGTGCCCCGTGTAAAACAGCCTTAACACTCACACACTTTCTTGGCAGGCATAATTCTGCTGACATCATCATTACAGTAAAAGTTCTTCACAGTCTCAGAAACATCTGGATCCAGATGTTTCTGAGACTGTGAAGAACTTTTACTGCAATGATGATGTCAGCAGAATTATGCCTGCCAAGAAAGTGTGTCAGTGTTAGAGTTCCTTCCTGGTTTAGGATTTGGTGTTGACAAAATTCCTCGTTCTTTTACTAATTGCTTAGCTTTACATATCATGTTGTTACTTGCAAGAGGAAATTCTTGCTCTATTCTTTTGATACTCCAGTGTTTAGAGAGGAGGGTCAAAATTATAACTATTTCACTCTTCATAATGCTTTCTTCAAACTATTCTTTTAGTTGTAGCAGATCACAACAGGTGTTCCACAGGGATTAATCCTGGGCCCCATTCTTTTATTTCTTTATGCAAATGACTTACCTACACTGATTAAGAAAAGCAGTGTAAAACCAGTGTTATTCGCTGATGATGCGAGTTTTATAGTCTCAGACAACAACATCAAAGGGCTCTTTCATCTGACCCAAGAATTATTGGATAATATATTGATCTAGTGTCTCCATAATAAATTGAAACTAAATTGCAATAAAACTCAGGTTCTGTTGTTCAACCAATTTAGTACCAGTATTATCCAAATCTGGCATTAAATATTATACCCATTTCAGTAGCAAATGATGTAAAATTTCTGGGATTGCATGCGCAAAATACAGGCCATTCATGTTTCTAAATTGTGTTCCATACTCAACTATTACTACGTTTACCAATCGATCTGACTGGCTCAGCTCAGCTCGGTATGGTAAACGGAGCGCGCTGGCCAGATCGATCTGAGAAGCGAGCCGAGTCTTTAACTAACCGGTCTGAGATCTCAGATCGATCCGAAGAGGCCGGAGCGTGGCGCTCATCGTTCTTCTTTTGGGTGCCGATGGTAAACAAAATATAATCGATATAATTTACGGCGTGATTTGATACAAGAAGGGAAAGGAGAGAAATGTGCGGCTGAAATATGCAAGAAATCTCAAAATAATTCAAACTACTGAAATCGATAGTCCAATATCGATATTTTCAGACCGTGTTGGTAAACCAGGCGATCGGAGTCAGCTCCGTGCTTAACTTTCAGATCGGTCTGAACTCAGCCCGATCTGAGATCGATTGGTAAACGTAGTGTATGTCATATATCAGGTTCGTTTTCTTTATTCCACAGTATCGTTAGAAGTATTAAAATCCATATACTATTCCAATTTCTACACAAGGGCTTCTTATGGAATAGTTCACTTGGGATCCTCATCTAGTTTACTCAAAAAAATCTTCCTGGTGCAGAAAAAAATAGTTAGATGAATGCTGGGTGTTCCTCAAAAGATATCGTGCAAACAACTGTTGAAGCAGTTGAACCTATTAACGATTCCAGCAATCTACATTTACTGTGTAGCTGTTCTGGTTAAAAATATTATTCAGCTATATAATTTCAACAGAGAGATTCATTCTCATGCCACTAGAAATGCAAACCTTATTCATGCAACTTATCACAAAAAACTAATTTCATCAAATTTGGTGCAATGTGTAATTTGGTGCCAATGGTTATGGGTGCAAAAATATTTAATTCGTTACCGGACAATGTGAGGAATGCTGGGTCAGTGGAAGTATTTGAAAAAAACGTCAAAAAAGTTTCTCTTGACGCAGGTGTTATTACACTGTACAGGAATTTTTAAGCGACAGTTTATAGGTTTGGTAACTGTATATTTCAGGAACCATCTATTTCCACTTTAAGGGACATATTATCACGAAGTTATGTATTATTATATTTTTTCAATGAATCTAGCAAAACTGTATTTTTTTCTTACTTTTTAAATTTTGAATGAATGAAGAATAACAATGTAAATAAAAAATACAATTATACAGTTGACGAGCATGAGCTATGTGACAAAAATTGAAGATTGTTGCTATGTATGTACTAGGTTTTTTTATTTTTTGAATTTTTATTGGATTTACTGAACTGACAAATCCTAGACATATATGGAAAAGTAATTGTATGTCTTTGGGAAAATAAAGATATAGTAAAATATTATTTATATTTGTTACAGTTGTAACACTTCCCTCGGAGTCCCCGGCAAGCATCAGGTTTCATTGCCGTCATAATGGCCGGAGACTCCAGAGGGGTTGGGCAGTAATTGTTGCCACGTCCGACGCCCATCGGTTGAGTGACTACGCTGCAGTTGGGTCATGCGTATGCAGTAAACGGAGTGACCCCACGATGATGGCCTTCTGCATGCGTGCAACTAGTGATTCTGCCTGTGCCACGCAGGACGGAATGCACTTGATGTTATTAAGCAGCGAGCCCTTGACTCCACCGAGCACACCTACGATGAGGACCACTAGTTTTACAGAGTGTCCGGGGTACATCTGCCAAAGTTCGAAAAGCAGGTCTTGATATTTCGTCCGTTTTTCCACCTCCTTCGCATCCATGTTAGTTTCAGCCGAACCCAAAAACTCAATCACGAATATGGAGCATGTGAGGTGGTCGAGGAGAACGATATCAGGCTTGGTCGCCACCAACTGCCTGGTGGTGGAGAAGGAATAATTCCACCAGATTGTGCATTTGACTTTGTGCATCTGACATTTGACACGACGGACTCAATATCTCCAGGGGCATAGGGCAGCACAGGTGTTTTGTCGATGCCATAATGGTGTCGAAGGTGAAAATATAACACCTGCAGGGCCGCGTTGTGCCGAGCTAAATACGCTGAGCAGGCGTAATAACTACAGCCGGAGAGGAGGTGACCCAAAGTCTCCGGCTGGGCTCGGCACGCCCTGCATCTCATGTCCGCGACCTCTGCCTTGACTATAATTTGGCGGTACACGAGTGTGTTTATGACAACATCCTGGCACGCGAGAACAGAACCCTCGGTCTTAGACTTCAGACCGGCGGAGCGTAGGAAGGCAAACGTCAGCTCTTTCGATAACCCATGCTTTTCGATGTTTCGATAGAAACATCCATGCATGGGCTTATCGGTGTACACCTTGAGCAATGCCTTCTGTTAGGTTTTTTTTATTTCGAGCTTGAGGACGTCTGCCTTCAATGACGAGATGGTCGTGTCATAGTCGCTTCCGTCAGATGACGGGTCGAAGTCAAGACCGGTTTCCTCCGCTGCCCTCTTTGCCACCTGGAAGAAAAATGCCCCTGCTACTGCACTTTCGTGCTCTCTCACAATATTGAGCAGGGGGTTCCTGCTTTTCAACACTCGGCATGCCGTATCCAAGACAACTCTGTTGTGGAGACACTCCAGACTCGATAGTCCTCTACCACCTACATTGCGAGGGAGATACAATCTGTCGACGAAAGATTTCGGATGAAGACTTCTATAGATGGTCAACATCTTCCTCGTTCCCCTATCGAGGTTCTGCAACTGGTTGACGTTCCATTTCATGCATCCAAAGGTATACAGCAGTGTAGGAACCGTGAACATGTTCGTGGCAAGAACCTTGTTCTTGCCAGACAGCTCAGACCTCCAGATGTTCCTGAGAGTCTGCCTGTATTTGGCGGTGAGCCTTTCCTTCACTGCTGCAACCTCCTGCATTTGGCGTTGGGGGATGCCGAGGTATTCATAGCTGTCATCGTCCTCGAGGTGACGAATGATGCTCCCGTCAACAAGTTGCACGTCTTCCTTGATCTTTGAAAATTTTCCTCTCGCCAGGTGGATGAATGCACACTTGTCCAATCCAAACTCCATCCCTATAGCCTCACTGTATTCCAGTACGGTGTCCAGGGCAGTGCGAAGGTCTTTCGCATTAGAAGCATAGAGCTTCAGGTCATCCATGTAGAACAAATGGGTGACCTTATGCTTCCTGTCACCTGGAACACCGCACATGTATCCTCTACCTTGTCGCACCCGCAGGGACAGGTGTAGGAGTGAAATACAAAACAGTAAGGGGCTCAAGCTGTCGCCTTGAAAAACGCCACGGTAGTATGTTACAAGCTCTGTGGAAACTGACCGCTTGCCACTCTGGAAAACGCATTTTGTTCTGACCGAGGTCAGAACAAAATGCGTTTTCCAGAGTGGTAACAGGGTTTGGATGCAAGAAACTATCTCTGGGTGGATTTCATAAACTTCAGCATGGCGATCAAAAGCTCATGTGAAGTGGTATTATTATTATTACATCACAACCATCGTTGTCAGGCACAGGTTCTTCAGCTGGAATGTGAAATATCTTCTATTTTACAACTTTCACAATTTTAGTACCTTTCTTTCTGCAGTATGGCACTTCCTTCACTCTCTTCTTCTTGATAGGTGATGCACCAACATTACTCACTTTCATTTAAAGTCTGTACAGTAGTTTCAGTCTTGAATGTGTCCAATTCCATGTCACTTCTTTCGTCAACTTATGTGCTTGGTTTTTCCTCAGGAACATTATCAACTCTGTTAATTTTCTTCCCAGAGTTGTCACAAATCATTTGTTCTCTATTCACATGCAGTAGTTTTTCTATCATCCATGGTAGCACCTTTCTTAATTTTTTTCTACTGCTCTTGTGCCCTTAAATATCAAAAGGGTTTCAGGACTCTCTCTATATACTTCTTGTCCACTACCACATACTTTTTCAAGTTATCAATTCCTATAAGCACTAGTCCCTTGAATCACCTGCGAACACCACAGAAGATCGAGCAAGACTGAGCTTGCTTACCAGACTAGCAGTACACTTAGAGAAAGAGAGAGAGCGCTTGAGACAAGTTTGAATTTGTGTGATGCATGTTTGATGCAATAAGAGCTTACCATAGGTGTGTGCACCAAACAGCAAGAAATAATTAATTAAATAACCTAGAAATTCGTGAAAATGATAGCATGAATGTTTATAATTTTGCAAAATAATTAATAGAACATAAACTGGTAAATTAATCAATTACTAATGTGTTTTTCCCTCTGTATTATTGACAACCAGCGTTTAAAATTCACTGTAGCTGGCTATCTGGCAGAACAAATGAAGTTTTGCATTTTTTACATTGTACCAAGCGTGTGCAGAAGTAAACAACTGAGGAGTGTGTTTGTGGCAGGGATGTGACCCGGTACGGAACAATACGTTTCGTGACGGACCGAGTCGGCACGAAATTACCCATTGTGGTAAAGTGCCGGACCTGGCGAGGCATGAAATTACTCGAAATGGTTTAGTTTTGGACCGGAAGAGGCACGAAATTACCCGAAATGGTTTAGTGCCAGATGGCATTGGTTAAGTGCTTTTTCATGCCATTTTGGATCACTCTTTGTGGCTAACACAAGTATACTACATTAATAATCACTAGCAATAATTAGGGTATTCATTATTGAGTTAACAAAAAAAGTCAAATATTTCCCATACCACTTGTTCATACAAGAGTTACGGACGCAGGTATCCCACTAGACCATGTACAAGGGTGCCGCTTCCGGGTTCTGCACCCGCCTTACACGCACTGTTAAAACGAACCTGATTATGCTTCGGGGTTACACAACTGGATTAGGGATCCAGTAACTCACCTGCTTGTTGCCTTCTTAGTCCGCGCCTGGGTGCCATGCCTGGGGTCTGCGCCTGGGTGCGGCACCTTGTGAGGTTCAATGGATATGTATCTTTGAGTGGTGAGAGGTCGCGTTAACATTGGGTAAGACTGTAGGTTTGGTTTGTTCCTTTTTAAGCCCCTCTCCCACCACCGGCTGGAATTTCCCCGCTGGGATATGGTGGTTAGTCTCGGTAGATAATAAAAGGCGCACATTGGGGATTTTCCCTAAAGATGAACCGAGTTGTAAAGAGTATGCCATGTACGTACCTTCCTGAAAGAGGTCTAAGAATAAATGGATGGACCGCAATAAAATGAACTTCTCAGAAAATATACAAAGAAGTCTCTTGAGGGTAAAATCCCCTTAATACAGTGAATTGTCACGTATTTCCCTTCGAATGGCCCGCCAGTAATGGAAGTAGCCGCAGGAGATCTTATAAGCTGCAAGGGTTATTGTTACTATCTCGATGCTGCCAATTCTCAGTTGGATGGACATCTTGTGGGTGACTCCTGCATTATCCTCATCAGTCTTAACATTGGCGACACCAAGGCAAATTGTGTTTGCTACTGCTTCTTACAGTGAAATGTGACAAGGCAAGACTTATGAATACCGAACAGTGAATCTGGAGCACGGAACGACCATTTTTGGATTTTATTCAAAAGTTTTTCCACTTTGATGAAAACGCCCAAGTGTCCAGATGTGAAATCGAAGGCTGCACGACCGTAATTAAGGTAAATAACAATTTTAAACACGATTCTTCCATTTCCCATAATGCATCAATGAGAGCTGCTTTTATTGTCCTTTCCTTTTTAGAGATGGGCACTAATCAAATCGCATTCTTTCTGTGAACTGAATTTTAAAGCATCACTACTGTCGAGCAAAACAGTATGTGCACTCGACTATGTAGCTAAATAATAAAAAAACCAAGGGGTTAAGATTTTAAGTTTTCGCAGCGAGTAGAGTTGCTAATGGAGGCTTCCGGGATCGGCTGCGTTGTGCGTGTTGATAACTTCCAAGCTTTCGTGGCCATTCCACTGAGGCATCTTCAGGAATGGGATTCATCAACCCATTCCTGAAGATGCGTCCTGCAATGTCCGCGAAAGCTCGGAAGTTATAAATTCCGACAACGCCGCCGATCCTGGAAGCCTCAATTAACAAAAAACCCTAGAGGTCTTCATATAAACCATTTACTTCAGAAAAAGGAAAATATACTCTAGGTTTAAATATTATTAATTATATTTTATTTCATTTAAGATATTTTTTAATAAGGCGATAATGTAAAAATTGACCTTAATAGGCAAATTTCAACCAGACAAGTTTACTTTTTTTCTTATAATTCCTTTGTAGTATCGGTACCAAATTATGGTACCTGATAAACGAGATTGTTCTCTATTTGTGTTGTAAATTTCAGAATTTTATCGTATGAAGATCTATGTGTCGTATAAGTATCTATGTGAATTTTCTAAAACAACATCTGAGTTTGGAAATGTTTTTCTCCAGTTCAGTCTTGGTTCATCGACACACGGTCAAGGCAATGTTATGCATGGTAATTCAGGGTGGATCGCCGCCAGGCGCAACTTCACTGAACTGAATATAAATATCAATCAGTTTATAACCAACAATTTATTTTGCCTTTAACTGGCACTAAACACTAATGAATCATGCTTCGCTTACGACAATACAACCAAGAATGCTTTTCTAAGACGTACCTCTCCGGAGAAATAGTGGATTTACAAAATGCACAAAAAACATTTTTGTCACATGAAAAATTCTAAAATTTATTTCTCTGTTGGAAAACAATCCATTTTTCTGATTCATAAGCCAATATTAGTAACATTTCACCATATCCTCTCCCGCCACTCTCTTTGGTCTTTACCATGCCCCTAAACTCTGATGCCCCTCCCCTGTCAGTGCCCTTTATCCCTCGAAACATTCCATCCCTATCTCGCGCCCCAAAATACTCCTTCCTTCCTTCTTCCCTTTAACCACTTCTTCCCCAGTGTTCACTGTAGTTCTCAGTACTTTCTCTACTCTACGATTGTGCTCATGACTCTTCCTCGAGATAGGTATTTCCTCATTTTTACTCACGTGCCTCCTGTATTGCGGCTACAACATTGCCTCCCTAGGCTATTCACCAAAATACCAACACTTTCTTTTCCCCCATTTGTAGTTGTATACCTGCTGGTGTTTTCATACATCCAAGGTTATCTGCCCTCTCCTAACCAGAACTCTGGTAATCCCTTTGAAAGCTCTAAGCGTCCTCAGACCCAACCGTACCCCATGCTGTGTCCCTGTCTGACTCCCCCCTTCTCTCTGCCTTCTGTGGCAATGTTCACCTTCCAGTCGGTTTCTCCCATCTTTTTCAAGACAAAGAACAAAGCCTTCATCAAACTTCCCACGCTTCAAACTAATGGGATGAAGTACAGAATCAACTTAAATGGGTACGGTCCAAAGCTAAAAAATTTACATCCAGGTCACACATTCAAGTCACCACATCCACGCCCCAATCCGTGTCCCGCACCCACGTCCCTATTAGCACAACTACGCCAAACATCCGCATCCTGCAACCGAAGTGTTCCCTCACCCCACAACGGGGCCCAGTACCCCGCAGCGGCGTCCAGCACCCTTAACACACATCCTCATCTGCATCCCTGAATTAAGCCCCACATTCGTATTCTGCACCCTATCCCTCCCCCCCCCCCCCAACCCCGCATCCTCACTCCGCACTAGCATGCCCAAACTACACCCTCCACTTGCACTCATGTCCCGGCCCAGAACTTTAAAGCACGTTTCTTACCGTGATATCATACTTTTTCGGGTCGGCTGGTGTTTCGTGCCGGACCTTTTCGGGCCGGTTAAGATTTCGTGCCTTTTCAGTTTAGTGCCTGAGGTCCGAAACCTTTAAATATCGGACTTTTTCGTGCTTTTTCGCGCCAGGTCACATCACTGGTTTGTGGTGGCGTGTTAAGAGTTAATTATTTAACAAACATTTACATAGGCTATACAATAACAAAGCAGAATAACTTCATTCGTTGCTTTTATTTTTAGGCGCAACAAGAACCACTTTAAATAAGTGGTTGGAGTGGTTAGTCCTTGACAACAGATAAAAATTGTTCATCGAGTTCCAATGTACTTTGAAATTTTCTCATTAATACCTGTAACCAGTGCCAGTTGTGAAAGGCATATTTACAAACTAGCAATTGTCAAGAGTAAACTAAGCACGACAATGTCTCAATATCGCCTGAAGTGCCTAAAAAAGCCATTCATAGAGCAAGACACTGCAATAAATGTTAACTATATGGATATAATTGAAGAGTTCTTAACCCTGGTGAGAGGAGAATGTTGCTCAAAAGCAAGCTTATTAAGTTTAATTTTATATCAATTAAGTTAAGATTGATAGTGTGTTTTGTTTCACACTCACAAAAATTTCAAGACATTACATTTCTTTGCGAAACATAGGTACACAAATTTTTATTACCCTAATGTTGTTTGTTCAACTTTTATTTTTCATATTTGCAAACATGATCCAAATTTCTTTGATGCCATTTTTAACTGCTAGTTTTGATAGTCAAAACAATTCCAGGCACCACCTAATAAAAAGGTCTGCGCACGCCTAAAGAGCTTACTATTATTTACACTCGTAATTCATTTTTTTTACTCCTATTCCCAAAGCCATCCCAAAATGAATTTTTTTTCCAAAGATAGAATAAATTTAACTGTTTAACAAATATTTTCCCAAAAAACTTAAAGGTACGTTTTTTAGATTATCCAGGTCAAAGGTCACACATCGTGACCTTGGAATAAAAAAATCAGTATTTTCAAATCAACTATTTTTAATGGAAACTATATTTCTTTAGCTTTAAAATAAGACCAACGTGAAGGTTCTACCACATACAGAAGCTAAGTAATGATTTATTTTTGAAGAGCATGCGAGGGAATATTTTGCATCTTTGTAACCCTGCTGTATAAATATTGTGAATATCTGAGGGCTAAAATTGTGTAAGAGTACAACTTCATGTACTTTAACTTCCTACCAAATTTCAACTAAATCTGGTACATTTTTATAGATAATCCAGGTCACACAGCGTGACCTTGGAATAAAAAAAATCAGCATTTGAAAATCTACCTATTTTTAATGGAAACTATATTTCTTTAGCTTTAAAATAAGACCAACATAAAGGTTCTACCACATATAGAAGCTAAGTGTGAAATAGGTGGTATAAGGTGATCGGGAAGCAGGTGAAATAAATTTTCTCCCAGACGACGCTATCGCACAAATACCATCAGAGGGCTAAAATTTTGTGAGTACAACTTCATGTTCTTTAACTTCCTACCAAATTTCAAGTAAATATGAGATGGTCGGGTTGAAAAGTCCACTTTTCTGTGATGATTTGACATGGAATGGCCCTGTTATAACGACCAACTTGAAAATTCTACATGAATGAGTACAGGAAAAATTGGTTGTTGACATGTCCTCATTATATACTTAACTACCTCCCATGCCTGAATTCTGTGCTTAGTCATTGAGGAATTGATTGAGTAGTTCATACGAGGGAGGAGTACCATAAGAAGTAACATTACATTGCACGCCATTTAAAATAATGTTTGTATTATCTTATTTATTTTGACGCTAATCCTATGGAAATATTTAGACTTAGTAGGCTTCATGTGCTAAGTATAGACGTGAAATACATGGATAAAGTAAATCAGAAATAGTGCGCAAAATCAGCAGAAATATTGTTTCCCGGGTAGTGAAGCTAATTTAACTGAAAATCTTAAAAATTGCAACGGCACCCACGTTACAATGGCATGTCCTCAAACAGTATAAGGGGAGTCATCGTTTAAATAAATGTGGGAGAGCATCATTACATACGGTCTCCGAATATCTACATACAGTGTTTTGACAGGGGATTAAACCAGCCCATTTTTTCTGCCATTGCTATTGAATAAATGAGTAAGAAATACCGTTCTCCACGAGTTTCTCCACATCATCCATGGCACCACTAATTTTAATAACAGCATCAAGGCCAACATCCTGCTTCCCTTAAATTGAAATGAAATATAAAGTATGAAAGCACATGTCTCCAGGCAAACCAAGCTAAGTACTTAAGTATTTGTATCCCGAATCATTTTCTTACGTATTTCTTCCACCCGCGTAAGCAGGTCCTGATAGTTTGAAAGTATACTTCCTTCATTCTGGATGGATGACATATTGGGAATACGAATACAAACTGCAGGATATAATTCAACTGATTAAGTTTTACCGATGGTCCGGCACACTAGCTCACACTCCTCACACTCCACCCGTAAAATTTCCCCACGGCGCAAAGTAAATAACAGCACTACCAACACAATAATAAACGATGATTCTAATTGACTTTCGAATAAACAGAGGATTATCTTTAGAGTTGTAAATAAGATTATCAATGTTATTTTTATACGTATAAATGGAAATATATCCAGAGTTTATTTTCCTTTATCATCGAAATTAATATCATTTGGTAACTGAAAGGTTGGCAATAAATTTCAGGAGCGGGTTTTTATGAAAACCTATATATCATGCTACATATTTTTTATTTGAACGAATGAGAACTCTCTCCCATGAAATATGTGCAAATGTTTGCAGATGGTTGTTTTTCAACATTTTAAATAGCGTACTCAGCTTCCAAGTCCACCACACATAGGAAAAAGTAGCATTGCAGCACCTGAAATAGACTACCGGCTTCTTTTGGCTCTACCTCGTTTGAACGTACATACATACGAAGTTTTTCAGGCGAATATTCAGCATAAGTATATAACCGAATATGATAGGAATAATATACCTAATATTCAGGTGAAATAAAGACAAGGTTGAGCGCAAGCGGCATTGATTGTCAATTGTTGCTCACGGAGGAAAGTAACGTTATGGTGCAGAGGATGGATACCCCAGTACCGGCACCGGTCGGGAGTGTGCAAATGGGATCCGTGGCGTCGTCATCAAGCGACCGTAGTGCTGTAGGGGTGGGCCACTTGGCTTCGACAGCATATAATGCCACAAGTGAGGAGGAGAAGAAAAGGAGGTAGCTGTGGCAACGGCATAAGGACCTCCTGCAAAATCTTATAAACAAGATGAAGACAGAAGCGCCAGAGCCATTAATAATGCGCTTCGCGAATTGGCAAAGAAAATTTGCAATACGTTTGAGGGGATAAAGAGGTGTGAGAAACCACCACAAAAAGAATGCGTACCAGCGACCCCAAAGAAAAGTACGAGCGCCAGGGAAAGCGGCGATGCTAGGATGCTAGCGTGAAGCAGTTGCAAAACCCAACGGGTCAGCAAAACAAATGCAAAGTCCGCACACCACCGTCGACAGAAGTTGACAAGAAGAAGATTAGGACGGAGCAGGAGGAAAATGGTATGTCCGGGAATCAAGAAAGCAGTTGGAAAATCGCTGGAAAAAGCGAGAGACCAAAGGAAAAGAAGAATACTTCCGGGAAATGGAAGTCCGAACGCTGCCTAGCGTGCTACTCATAAGCGCCAAAGACGAAAGTCAGAAGTCCTATGCTGATATCCTAAAGGTCAAGAAAGGCTTTCCCGAGAATGAGGCAGAAGGCGCTATTGAAAAAGTAATACAGACGAAAACAGGTAAACTTCTGATAGTCCTAAATCAGAAGATAGGGGATAAAATGGAACCCCTACACACCAAGATGGTAGAAATGTTAAAAGAAGAAGCAAATGTTACCTGCAAGACTCATGAGGCCGACCTGGAAATCAAGGACCTTGAGGAAACAACCACCGCCGAGGAAGTTTATGCGGCACTCGTGAAAGCAAGTAACGGAAGCCCAAGCATAACAGTGGACTCTGTCAAGCCCTTGCTTAAAGTGTATGGAAGCACACAAATTGCATCTGTCAGGCTCCCAGCAGAGATTGCACGAAAGATCATAGGAAAACGGGGAAAGATACGAATAGGCCTGGTGAACTGCCCCATCCGATAAGTGAACAAGCCCTGCAAGTGCTACAAATCCTGGCACATTGCAAATCAATGCAAGAGCGACATCGACCGATCCAAGCTCTGTATCAAGTGTGAAGACAAGGGTCACAAAGTAGCACAGTGCCCAAACAAGGCAAAGTGTGTCCTGTGCATTGAAAGGGAGAAACAATACGACTGCGACCACGTAGCTGGCAGTTTCAAGTGTTCGGTCGTTAAATAGGAGACGCAAAGGCGAACGAACAAATGAAGATGAGAGTGATGCAGCAAAACTTGAACCATTGCGAGGCAGCACAGGACCTCATGGTCCAGACTGTGACAGAAGTGAAACCAGATCTGCTACTAATTTCTGAACCGTACAGGATTCACGAAAGATGGCAATGGATTTCTGATTCAACTGGAAAAGCGATTATCTGGTCGTGCAATGGCCTTCCATTCCAGAGTACCAACGAGAACGCGCAAAGAGGATTCGTAAGGGCTAAGCTTGAAGACATTCACTTCTATAACCACTATGCGCCACCTAGCTACGACATGAGAGAATTTGCAGACTTCCTTGTTAGGCTAACCGAAGACACCAGAAAACATTCTCCCGTGGCCATTGCGGGAGACTTCAACGCGTGGGCAGTAGACTGGGGAAGCAAGGAGACGAACCCCAAAGGCCAGGCGCTACTAGAAGCATTTGCCAGCCTAGATTTAGTATTGTCAAATACAGGGAACAAATGGACCTTCGAGAAAGGAGGCAAAGGTTCAATTGAACCTTCATCAGTCAATGTCTCGCTTCAGACAATAACAAAGCCTGGGAGGTAACGGACATCTTGCATCTCAGTGATCACTATCTGATCTGTTGGGAGGTGTCTACTGCCAGGTCAAGGAGAGCCCCACCTTCTGCAAAGATCAACGTGGTTGGATGGAAGGTCAGCGCTTTTGACCGCGACCTTCTTACAGCAGCGCTGGAGAAAGGGCCGGTCATCGCAATAAATGCAACCGAAGAGGTGAAGGAGGTTATGAGGCGGATCACCAAGGCATGTGACTTAACGATGCCCTGTAAAGGACAAGGTAATAGACATTTACCTGTATACTGGTGGGACGACACAATAGCTGCATTGCGTTGAGAATGCATTCGAACAAGAAGACCAGCTAAAAGGAATAGGCGTAAGTCCAATTACCTTGAGTTGGAAAAGATCTAAAAAGATGCCCTGAGTGAGCTGGCTAAGGTGATCAAGAGCAGTAAGAAGAAATGTTGGGAGGAGCTACTAGAAGAGGTCGAAATTGATCCATGGGGTAGATCATACAAGGTAGTAATGAAAAAAACTAAAGAGTCAGTCAATGCCCTCACCCACGTGTCCACAAAAGCTACAAAAGATCATGACGGGGCTGTTTTCACAGCGACTGAATTACGACAACCTAACCGAGCAATGCGACAAGAATGATATACCGGCAGTGACACTCCAGGTACTAAAGGAGTACCTCCACCAGGAGCGTGCTCCAAGGTTGGTATCTCGAAAGCCCCCGGGCTGGATGGTATCCCCAACATTTCATTGAATGTAGCCATAGAGGAAGTACCTGAGGTGTTCCTCTCCATGTACAACAGGTGCATGAGGGAAGGAACTTTTCCCACTCAGTGGAAGCAGCAGAAACTAGTTCTCCTCCCTAAAGGAAAGAAGCCACCGGACAAACCGTCATCTTATCGTCCACTCTGTATGCTTGACACGGCAGGAAAAATTTTCGAGCGTATAATCTATGGGAGAATCGAAGAAGTATCGGAGAGACATCTATCTGACAACCAATTCAAATTGCGGAAGAACCATGAAACTCTCGACGCCATCAGTCTCATCGTAAATAAGGCAAGAGAGGCAATAGCTGGAAAAAGGTGGAAGAGTGGTGAGAAACAGTACTGCCTAATTGTGACATTAGATATCAAAAACGCATTCAATTCGGCCAGATGGGATGGTATTACGGAGGTGCTCCTCGAAATGGGTGCCCCAGGATACATACAGAATATGGTGAGGAGCTACTTCAAAGACCGAGGTATGACACCGATGAAGGTCCTAAGCAGTATCATGTAACCAGAGGAGTTCCACAAGGTTCAGTGCTCGGACTGATGCTTTGGAACATCATGTATGATAGGCTACTGAGACTCAAAGGCCCCAGAGCAGTGACAAAAGTGGTGTTCTCTGACGACGTCGCAATGGTTATCGTGGCGAAGCACCTGGATGAGGTTACCCACCTCTTCAATGTCTCCCTTGAGATATGTAGAGAATGGATGGAGCAAATGGGATTAGAGCTGGCCGAACTCAAAACAGAAGCGTCCTAGTCACCAGCAGGAAGACCCTGGAGACCATAACTTTGAAAGTGGGAGAGCATCGAATAACCACCCAGTTGTCTTTACGACACCTGCGTGCAGAATGACTTGCGCCTGAACTTTAAAGCGCAGGTTGAGAATGCGAGCACAAAGGCAGCTGCAGTTGGAAAGACCCTATAACGGCTTATGCTCAACGTCGGAGGTCCAAAGCAGAAGAGGAGAGCACTCCTAACGTCAGTTACCACATCGGTCCTGACGTATGGCATTGCCATTTGGGCCGACGCACTCGTGACCCAGAGCACGAGTAAGAAAGTGACGTCCGTGTATCGGCTAAGTGCCCTACGAGTAGCAAGTGGATTCCACACGGTGTCAAAAGAGGCAGTAGACGTCATCTCAGGACTTCTGCCAATTGATATACTAGTGGAAGAACGGAAGGAGATCTTCCAATGAAGGAAAGCCCTACGAGACCTGAAAGATAAGAAAAAAGAAGAGCAGCTGAAGAATGTAAAAGGAGCTTAGAACGGTGGCAGAAAAGTTGGGATGATTCGACTAAGGGCAGATGGATGCACCGGTTGATTCCCCAAGTTGACAAGTGGCTAAATCGCAGTCACGGTGAGGTCAACTACCACCTGACACAGATGCTATCAGGCCATGGGTGCTATCGAGCCTACCTCTGCAAATTTAAGCATGAGGAGTCTCTGGAGTGCCCATCTTGTGTAGGAGTCGATGAAAATGCAGAGCATGTGTTCTTCATGTGCCCTAGATAAGATGAAGTTCGGAAAGAGCTAGAAATGACGATAAAACACGAGTATTTTTCCAGAAAGTTTGACAGAGGTGATGATGTCATCAAAGCAGGCGTGGAGAGCATTTGATATCTTCGTAATGAAAGTTCTAAAGGACTTAGGAATCGAAGAGCAGAAGAGAAAGAAGAATGAAGAGAGAAGATTTGAAGAAAGAAGAGTAGAAGAGAAAAGACCAGAAGAAAGAAGAGCACCCCGAACCCCTAATCTTGCCGCCAACATCGTGGCAAGGAGGGGGGAGTAGGGATGCTGCTAAACAGATGAAAGAGCTAGCAATAGCTACCCCCCCCCCCCCCCCCCGTGAAGTAATACCTTACGGCAGTCCCACGGGGGATTAGGCTTGGATGTATACAGGGTAGTTTTTTTTTACTTGGTATGGGTCGCCGGGGCTTACTCCGGCCGTGTTCTGATACATCCAGGAACCCGTGGTCCATCACCCTTGGGTGACTTTGTGAGACCAGACCGAGCCCAATGTCGTACTTATCCTTGTGAGTGGTGTGTGTGCGTAAAGAGCATTTTCACTTCCCTCTTATAAAAAGAAAAAAAAACACTGTGCAGTGTACGAACACTGTGCGCACAATGTCCATACACTACACCTTCATACGGTCTATCGTGCCTTTGAGTCCCAATTTATGCTTTTGGCACACTGTGGTCACACTGTAATCACGATCTTGTCACATTCTATGCACAATGTGTTCACGCTTTTATCACACTGTCTGTCATACTGTCCGTCACGGTTTATTTCCACCAGGGCACACACTCTAGCTACGCCACTGGGTAGGTACCTAATGAAGCCCCAAATAGTACATAAAGTCCTATCTGTAGCTTTAAATTAAGAAAAGATCCAATAAATTGCTTCAAAATTACAAGTTTAAAATTTTATGAGGAGCAATGGATTGATTGATTTTATGGAGAGCATACCATAGCCCCCCTAATCAGAACATCAAGCGACGGTGCAACACTGTCGCAGAATGAAAATGATGGCTGCAGAAAGAAGAGATAAATATGTATATTACTAAAACGCCCACATTCGCAGAAAGTTTTTCGTCTTAGCATCAACCGTTGCAGAAAGATAAAACACATTCTGCTTTTGTGCCATAGCCTTCCATAGACATACTACCATTCAGTAAATCTAGTGACTGAATTACATACCTACAGTAAAATGAAAGAAACAGGGTTGCTAGCACGACTGAAGGGTTAACATGAGACAATAAATAAAACTTAAAATAATGATTTATCCCTTTTAATATAAGAGTATAACATTTATATCAAAATATAAATTCACAAAATGTCGGGGGTAGAGGCATATTAAACTAGTATGAATACTAGTTTAATGCCTAGCTCTACCTCATGTGTTCATGAACACTTAAACAATATCAAAAATTGAAACATGGATTAAGGATACCCAAGGTACATTTATAAATATATATATATATTTAATATAATTTTCATTGACACATAACAATTTTGGAATGCTTAAAGCTGTTTGATTGCACTAAAACTACTATATGAACTTACTACATGAATGACTAAGAGACAACTAACACTTGAGATCACGACATACATAGATGAACCGCTAAAGATAATGTCTATTGCAGAAGAAAAAGAGTGAACAAGAGAAAACAAAATTTCATGAAGCGATGCAAAAAGGACGTAAATGGGCCCAAACAAAAATGAATTGAAAGGAATGCATGATGATGTACTTCTTAAAAAATCTGATGTAATGTTACTATGAAGAACGTGCAATTCAATCAAAGTAATTCAATATACATAAGGATATACAACACACCATGGCAAATGCATTTACCTTATAGCAAAGGACACTTCCTTATAAGAAAAGACACAATTCATGCATTCTGATAGCCAAAATAAATTTTAAATAATATTTTTGCTTTGCTTTTAATAATAAAATAAGAAGTAAAAAAAACAAAACTTCATGAATAAATGCAAAAAAATGGACAAATGAACCCTGGGATTATATTGTACTATGATGTAATTCTTAAAACTTTTAACATAACACTGCTATGACAGAAGGCTAACTCAACTATGTAATTCAATATATTGTATACATATAATGGTGCATAACACAACTTGGAACATGAATTAGCTCACTGCAAGGCTACAAAACTTCATAGGAAGAAAAAGAAACATACTAATTAAAAGCTTCCAAAAAACAAAATGAATTTCAAACTATTTTTGCTTTGATCTTAATAATAAAATATAAAAATAAAAGGAGTGAACAAGAGAAAATGAAACTTCATAAATACATATACATATGAAAAAAAAGGACACAAATGGGCCCTGATAAAAATGAATTACAATGCAGTATGATGTAATTCTTTAAAAATCTCAGTCTCTATTAATTACTCTTACATAATCATAATCTCTCTTACGTAGATAAGGGTGAATAACACAACATGGTACATGAATATACCATTACAGCAAGGCTACGGCATTTAATTAAAAGAAACATTAAATGCATCCGGATAAACAAAATGAATTTTAAACAATATTTTTGCTTTGCTCTTAATATTGAAAGATAAAAATAAAAAGAGTGAACAAGAGAAAACGAAACTATGTGTATGAGAAAATGCAAAAAAGAACACAAATGTGCATAGACAAAAAATAATTAAAAAGTATAATTAGGTAATTCTTGTATAATACTAATATGGAAGACTAAATCAACGCAATATTTATAAGGGTGCATAGCGCACACCATGGCACGTGAATATACCTTATAGCAAAGCTAAAACACTTCATTACAAGAAAAATAAACATTAAATGGATTCTGATAACCAAAATGAATTTTAAACAATATTTTTGCTATGCTCCAAATAATCCTTGACAAACGTTATCAACTTTTCCTTATTTTCAGGTATTTTAGCCTTGACTTCTTCAATTGCTTGAAGAATTTCCTTCTTATTTTGCTCAGCAGCCTCTTGTCTCAGGCATATGCTCATGGACTCCACGCACTGTGATCCTTTACGCACATAACATTTGCGATTGGATGACACAGCATAAATTACATGCTGAAAGACAAAAAATTACTCTACAATGCAATTCCTAATGAAATAAAAAGCATAAAAAATGTATTATAGTGTGGATCAATTTGTGAAAGACAAGTGATTTGTAATTTATCCTTATTTATGAATGAGACATGTCCTATATCATATTATGTAATCTTTGGACTAAATAAAGTTGTATTGTATTGTATTGTACCTGCAAATTGTATGCAAGTGTAAAAAATACAACTGCCTCATGGCATCATATGTCTGGCAGTCAGTAACATCTAGCTTTAAAAGTTTTAAAGGATATGCTTTAATGCTTTTGAACCCAACAAATATCCACAGGGAAGAAGGATGACTAGATAGCTTAAGTGGCTAAAGCACTTGGCGCAATATATCATGGGATCCAGATCAAGTTCAAGGAGGATGAGTTTACAGTCATAGTTTGTGTGACATTTACCAATAAGCTGATAAGGATATAAATAAAAATTATTACCGGTAGGGCTTTAACATGGACTTCCAAAACCCACACTCCATGGGAAGCAAGCCCTTGAAAAACTTCTCCGGGCCCATGCACGGGCACAAAAATAACATCATAACAAGCTGGTCGAACCTCTGGATAAATACTTCTGGTCATCATTCTATCCACACCTGAAAAGAGTAATACATTTTTTGTCACAGATTCTAGTTTAATTCATATGTATATGTTAAATAAGGCATACCTTTTTGAATTCACACACATCATTAGATTCCACTAGTGACACAATGAAAAAAAAGTTATTCAAGCGACACAAGTAAAATTTAAAATCTGGGATTGGCGGCGAGCGGCAGTAGAGCGGCACCTATGCCGCTCACGTCTATCATGGCTGGGTTTGAGTGTTTTCCATGTCAAACATTAGGAACATAAAACTCAGCGTTGCCACTATATCGCTCGCCTACCGCCGCGCCGCTCGTATCGTGGCCGAGGCAAGTCCCTGGAGAGCTGAGTGACCCTGGTGCTTAGCGTGAGTCATCAAGGGGAGGGTATCGTTCGCTCGCTTGTTTACGGGTGACGCAGTTGCCTAATAACTTTAAAAATTTGTTGTATGACAAGGCAAGGGTATGGGGTGCAATTGGGGGACAGCGATTGGCCGCGCAACAAGTGCAAGCACCGGAATTTTCCACCCCCCTAACTTTCTCATTTTCTGTCACCGGACAACTTTGAGTGACTCAACTGTATGCACCTGCTTAAGCACAACTGAGAGAATCCTGTGAATATTAACATTTGTGCATGCGTCAACATAGGTCAGTGTTGTTCCAAAATGAACAAGGGCAAAAAGTTATGGTCTTTCACGGTAGCTGAAAAACTTAAAGTGCTTTAAGTCATCAAAGATGCTGAGGAAGTAGGAAACCACGCTGCCGGACTAAGACATGATGTGCCGGAATCATGCATTAGAAGATGGAGGAAGGATAAGTTTGCACTATTCCATACCAATAGGGACAGAAGGTATTTTCGGGGAAAATCTATGAGCTGTGACAGGCACGTGCCGCCGTACTGAGACGCCTGTCTCACTAATAAGTCAGCCGTTTTTATGTAAATCATGAATTTTTTTTTTTTGTCATTCATTGAAGATTTTTGTTGGACCATATTGAAATAATAAATGCTTTAAATTCCATAGACAGTTATGATTTCTTTCAAGTTTTGATGTCGTATCTACGCCTTATCGTTCGTTTTTTACGCGGTTGACGCTTGGGTATTTTGCATTTAACGTGTTTGCATTCCCGCTCGTCATCGTTTACAGCTAAATATAATTTGTACAAGTTAACCACGTTTTAAAAGGCGACTTACAGCGACTATGACTTGTGCATTAGGAAAACGGTGGGGGGATTCGGAATTATAAATCAGAGCTCGGTGCGACTGTCCCCACTTACCAACTAAACACGAATTGTAGCGAGGTCAGATTTGTTTTGTTTTAATGAATATCAATTGGGTATTTTCCACGTATTTCAAACTATCGATATTCTGATTCAGTTACTTGAACTTATTGCATTGGCTAAAAAATTTCTTATCAAATTGTATGAATTTCGGTTTTAAAAGCTAAAGAAAGTAGAATGTTACGAAAGCTCCCGAGCACACTCCGAAAACAACTGAATGGCCTGTGACGTCATTTTTGCTGTTTACATTTAGACCCAGGCGTTTCCTTATGCTTACAGTGGTAACAAATGCGGCGAAATTAGTTTCTGACGTGTTCGCGTTTCTAGATATGCCTTTAAATGGCATCTAACAATAAGTAAGGGATATAGATGGTGTTTTGTGCCACAATGTACGAATACATCGGTTGAAACACCGAACAAGAAATTTATTCACGCAATCACGACATTGAATGATTGAAATTTCTTCCTTGGATTCCTCAATGTCCACCCATAAAAATGTATACTTTACTCCGCACTTTGTGTCTGGACATATTCTTGCAATGACTGTGCACAGTGGTCCATCTCTCTTTACTTGGATGTATCCTATAGCATTATCACCATAACTCTCACGAGAAGCTTTATTATATAACAACACTTAAATTAAACTTTGAATAGACATTTAGGAGATGAGAATCTATTTTTAGGCATTTCTACAGCAGATAAGCCACTTCTAGAAACCTCCTCTACAAACAATCACTAATTAGCAAATAAAAAATTAACGTTTTAGGTGTGTCGAGTATTGGCAGCACAAACATTTGGCGAGTACTGTGTTATGTTGATATGTTACTAAGATACTGTTTGTTTACTGTTGCATGGACTGATATGGACTTCGATAAAGAAAGAAGTATCATAATGATTATGAGTGTATTGGAAAAACAGTTAATAAAGTTCATACACCAAATATATTTTAATATGTATCAAAAATGATATAAAACAGTAATGACGATTTTAAAAGCAAACTTTAGGCTTACATTTTTTGGACTTAAGCTCAACGAATTTCCGCAGCATTAAATCGCTCGTCCTTCTTCATTAAAACGCCTACCATAAACATATCCACTTTGGGTAAATTATCTTATGTGGTTTTAATAAAACCATTGCACGCCATAGTCTTTGTTTTCAATGAAAAATCTTTAAATATACGGTAGATCTTCTACAGTTACTCACTTTCTCCCTCACATCCGTCGATCGCTCAGCGAAAATGACGTCAAGCCAATCAGATTTCGTTTCGCAGCGGCGTAAAAAAATTTGAAATTTAGACTATTTTAATCTTAAATATCTCAATTAATATTGAATCAATTTTAAAACTACTTTCACTCCACAAGCTTGTTCGAGTTTAAGTAACATATAAAGATCCGTAAACTTAAATTTAAAATTTTGGAAAATACCCAATTACTCCACTCATTCCAAAGGACAATAAACAATACAAGCATTGTAGGGCTAAGGCTACAAGTGAAAACTTACCTCCGAGGTCCATTTATGCCTATGAAAAATGCCCTGTAAATTATAAGAGAATATCGCAAGCGGCTTTGATAATGGCCGAAAATTCGAAATTAGGCCCGCAACACCTCGCAATAGACGAAAAAAAGCCCCAAAAGTTTTTCTTTAACGTCGACGCATAAAAAGAGGGGTGTGCCTCTTACACGCGTTAACGGCATCGTCAATGCATTATCATCTGAGATTGCCATTGTGACCTCAATGCATTGCCGACTGCCACGCTTATACTTGTGGTAACTAACTCGCCCCACCTATATTCCATCGTCGTTTATCGATATCTAGTATATTCTGGTCACGAATATAGATATTTACTGGTATTTCAATGGGATTCCAACAGTGCGTTTTATTTCGTAAGTATAAATGGCAATATGTGCTCTTTCAAGCAAATTGCTGCATAAAACTGCCAATTGATATCGACTTAAATTATTGCACTCTAAGAATAATATCGACTAGATACACAAATAAAATATGGAGCACTGTAAAATACGTAATCCTTAGGCATTAATTTTGGCACTCCTTTAATTTCAGAGCGTAACTAAAGTAAGCCATGAGGCGTAGAGCAGAATCAACGAGAAAAACAATAATTTCAATTAGAAATACGCAGATTGAAAATCACGTGGTGATAGCCACGGTATTTGATGGTAAATAATAAAAATTGTTTATCATCACTCTAGGAAAGGTTTTATGGTGAATAAAGCAAGATTGAGATATTTACTCGACTTGCATCGTAAAGCACACGGAACACTTGGATGCCCCTGTGGAGATGCAACCCGCACACCACCTCCATACATCGAAACCCCCCTACATCGAAGTCATGATTTTTCCGGTCCCAACAAATTCATTGCATGGAGGTTTTACCGTACATCTTTCAGAAATCATAAGAGCCGTAGATGAGGCTGATGAAATAGATGATGGTGAAGACATTGGGCTAAGGGGATCTAAAATAGAAGAATCCAAAGAGTCATAGACATCAAGATCATCAGTCAGCGTGCATGCTCTTAAATGTGAAAGTAGGCTTTGGAATAATTTTCAACCAGAGTAGAATTTCACATTTTCTGACATACCGTGGAGTTATCCTCGCTTTTCATTGCTTTTTCATGTAGATGTACGGACGAAGGTTTTGTCCGCAGATGCTTAAGGGGGCAGGATACCTCGTTTAAAAATGTGTTTGCAGACCGTCAACTTTTACACTTTTACAATGGATTTCTGGCAGATAAAAATTACGATTTTCACAATTCGATGTAGTATTAGTATGTGTAGTATGGTATAAAAAAGAGAAATATAGGGCTATGAGGGAATTTATTTCAAAAATACGTGTTTTTAACCAAATTAAAGAGATTAATGCGTATATACAGCCTAAATCAACCATTTTCGCCGGTGCATTTCTCCCGAAAGAGTTTTAAAATGCATCATCACATTTATAGGACCAGTAACATAGTGAATTGGCACATGCGGAGAGTTAATCGGAACTTCGAGCTGTTTTTACTTCCTTCTATAGGACGCATCATTCGCTAAAGTGAGAATTTTAATATTTCGGACCCAGATCTGAATTTTTTGAAAGAATTAGGATCAGATTTCAGTATCCGGTGAAACGTAAAATACATGGATCTTTGGATCCGATCCGACCATCCCTATAGGGGATGGTCGGATGGTTCCCTAGAAACTATAGTTTCACTGTAATTAAATTAAAAATGAATCTAAATCCGAGTTCATATTCCAGTCAAGTCCTGAGTTTTTTCATGGCAAATTTCATCCATTTAATACATATCTTTGCATCGATAAGCATAACTGCATGCCATATCATTTGCATATTTTGCAGTGATTTGAAAACTGACTCATGTTAGTCGTTCTATAGCAGCAACGTTGGTATACCCTGCAAGACAGTGGTTTACCAAGCACTTACACATCTCCCATGCTGCAATGTAGACTGGAGGCAAGAAAATCTAGTTTGCATAGACCTCCCTTGAAATCCACCTTGAACTAAGGTGGCTTGGTGGTGTAACTGGCAAACAAACCAGCCCAGCAAACAGGAGATGGTGGTATGAATCCCTGTCAAGGCATGATTTTCATGTAAAATTTCATCCATTTGGTGTATACAGTAAACTCTCAGTTATCCAGTACTCATGAAACCAGGATTCTCATGCAACCAGCACAAAACTTTGATGTTGCTGGACAGTTCGAACTTGGAACGGAATTGCAAATTTTGCGGAGTTTCTACCATTTGCGACGATTTTTAACTCATTCAATACCTTGATTGTAGGTAGCCTGGTTCACGAACTGTTAATAATTTAGCATTGTGAGTGTGTGGAAAACGTGTGACAGCATTATTTTTTGGATGAAATTGTTGTTTTGATCAGTTTCTACCTTTCACTAATAAGTGATGCTGTCGACTAAGAATGTCTGTCTAGGAAAAAAAAAAGCGGAAACGTGTCGTTTTAACTTTAAACAAAAAATTGAAATTTGCAGAAGACAACGAGAAGGTGAGAATCGGAATGTCCTCATGCAAGAATTCAATATTGTTAAACCAGCTGAAAGATGTAACTCTGTGCAGGTGCTGGCGACAATTATGGCCTCTTGTTATGTTTGAAGATGGATTGTCTGATGATGAAGAGGGTTTCACAGGTTGTCATTGTCAAAATAACAAGGAAATTAAAATCATTCATGACGAGATATCAGAATTTGTAGAATGCTCAAGTGCCATCCATGCAGTTAAAAATATTTTGTGTGATGAACTTGACAAATGGCTGGATGTTACAAAGGATGCCCCTGTTATGACAACATTAGAAACGGATGAGAAATTTGAAAGGGTACTGTATAGGGACAAAAGTAATCTGCACGAAGACGAAAGTGGTAATGAGAAAGAACACAGAACAAGTCACAAGGCTGGTTGCTTCCAAAGGAGTTGAAGACGAAATAAAATTAGTAGAATGGTGAGTGTGCTATACTCTCCAGACTGTAATGCTATTTCACCTTCAGCATCAAAATTTTTCGAAGAGACAACGAAGGCATGCAGTCAGATAGACACACCACATCTATTTAAGAAAACTTTTAAGCTAACGTCTTCTCAATCCTCTACATCAACTTCCCATGATGAAGTGATTGCTGGCCCATCAACCAGAATAAATATATGTAATTATATACATATATAATAATAATATGCATAGGCTTTTCATTAGTATTCTTTATAATGATATTCAATATAGTAAAATGGAAATTATGTGTCCTATGAATTCCACTATAAGAGACTACTGTAGGTAGGGCTGAGCAAGAAAAATACCTATCCTTCACCAGGTTCTCAACTATAATTTATAAATTTCATATCCTACGCAGTTATCACAAACAACTGGGTACATACATATTTTCATTTATTGTTTCATATGACTTAGTGGGTAGCTGGGCTACGGACCGGAGAGTCCCGGGTTCAAATCCAGGTGAACTCTGGACACCTCCGAAAATCTTCACGGTACGACTGTCTGATTGTCCGAACTACGTGGAAAATCGCAGGTGGCCCAGGGAAAGGAACTGGCCCCCCGTACCCTGAATGTGTGAATTTCACACGCCAATGGCTTAGTACAGGGTGAACACTACTCTCACCTATCAAAACCAACCTTCGGGTTGAAACACTGAGTGAGTGATTTCATTTGACTGATACCTATGTTCCAGCTAGAGGAGGTACATTAAAATACAGGACATTTTCATCCACCCACTTCTACTCAGTACTTGAGGTAGTTTGAGCGAGACCCTAGTCATAATGGAGACCGTATTTGAATTTTATATTTTAATCTCAGGGTCAATAAGAAGTGTGAAGTACGTATATACATATTGCAACATTAATCGTGCAAAAATATAGTTATACCGTGGAAACCCGGTTTAACGAGTGCTCATAATCCCTCGGAAACCATTCGCTAAATCGAACGCTCGTTGTATCCGAAAGTGTTGAATAAAGCCACCTAATTCTCATAGTCGTTCGTATTTACCGTTTTTCGTTTGTTTCCATGGTATTTGACGAAGGTCAAAAGCAAAAAAAGTCGTTTCAGGCACAATCTGGTGGAATGTCAACTAATTTTAAGAAAGAAACAGGACATTTTCCATTACATAAAATATTTATTCCTCCAGCTTCGGTGTTTTTCTTCCAGTTCTTCTATTTTTCGATCCCCGAAGAAAGCTGTAAAGACACCGTAACTAATCGGAATTAAAATATTAGGTATACTGTAGTTATTGGATAATTTTGCGAATATGTCATGACGATAATATCAACTTTGTCGAGTTTTCGAATGTTAACCAGTACGTCCATTAGTTGGGAAAATTGGCCTGAAGGTTCACTGAAATACAGCATGTGCTGGTGGTCGAAGATATTTCTCGCATAGTCACCTATTCCTAGCAGTTTCTATGATTCAAATTCAATTATCTACCGCAAATTAGTATCATCAAGTATTTATTTACACTAGAAAAGAAAATACCTCAGTCGATTGGCTAGCACATCATGTTTCGTGCAAGTACTGCCATCTCCAGGATATAGAACGAACGCAGGTATGTGTTTCTTGGAAAAATACCCACGCGATTTGAATAATGATGATAACCTGTGAAATTAGGAATCACAAAAGAAAACAAAAATATGGTGAACGGGATAAATTTTAATTATTAGCGCAGTATAAGGCTTGGTTATATTTTAAAAATAACAAAAATATGCAAAAATTATCACAGCTAACAAAAATATAATTCCTTTTCGAACGTACGAGAAAATAAATAATACTTTTGCGAACGAAAACCATGTTGACTTCATTGGGAAAGTACGAGCATAACAAAAAATAGGGGACCTGCTTTATCACAAACACATCACACGTACTTCACATCAATAATATAAATCAGAAAATAGTTTCAATGCTTACTCAGTGGCGTAAAATGTATCAAGTATTGTCATCTTCAATTTAGTGGCAGTTGCGGAAATCACAAATCCTTCTACTTCACTGAATGTTTTTAGTTCGTCCAGGGAAGCATTACTGGCTCTATAGACGTCGCTAATTACTTTAATAGCCTGCTGTGCTTCAGCTCTCAAGGGCATAGGCACCGTTTCTTCTTCTTCGGAATCGGAACTAATTACGTCGTCAACTTTTACCTCCTTTGACAACTTGGTGACAACTTTTACTCCTTAAGTTGGTACGTAAGTTTAATACAATTAAGTCGTGTAAAGCAAAGAGGATGTCAAGCGCTTTTTTTGAAGATATTTTTCGCATAGTCACCTATTCCTAGCAGTTTCTATGATTCAAATTCAATTATCTACCGCAAATTAGTGTAATCGAGTATTTATTTACACTAGAAAAGAAAATACCTCCGTCGATTGGCTAGCACATCATGTTTCGTGCAAGTGTAGTCAGCTTTCGCCTTTAACATCGGACCGTTTATGGGCAGTCCTGCAGACCTTTGCTGACAAAACCACTTGAATAGTGCAGATTCCATTTGAGGATGTTCCCCATGCCGCAAATGTTTTTGGCTGCTAGGTCGTCCTAGTTCGGTCACTGCTGCACGAATTTTATCTTTGTTCTTTAATATTGTGAACAACGTAGATGACGACACACCAAACCACCTCCCGATATCAGTCTTTGAAGACCTGTTACTTTCGCAATCGTTTATAATTTTAATTTTGGTTTTAAGGTCCAAAGATTTACGTTTCGCGGACATGATGCTGCCGCACAAACCACATGAGACAACTCCGCCCCTCCGACTGAGAAAACTCCGCCCCTCCGACCGAGTAAACTCTGCCCCTCCGACCGAGTAAACTCTGCCCCTCCGACCGAGTAAACTCCGCCCCTCCGACCGAGTAAACTCCGCCCCTCCGACCGAGTAAACTCCGCCCCTCCAACCGAGAAAACACCGCCCCTCCGACCGAGTAAACTCCACCCCTCCAACCGAGTAAACTCTGCCCCTTACCTACATCACAACTCTCTGCTGCCGTGTGATTGGGCGCATCGAGTTGACGGAATGTTTTGAGTTTTTCAATCGCTCCGACAGGTCGCTCTCATTCTGCTGAATGTTCCCTCTTATGCTCTCAACTTGCTTGTCGTCTGCCCACTCCCCTCTCACTGATGACTGGGCCTAACAAAAGAAGAACGTAAAATGGGAGCGCGCAGTGTACTCAAGGCCGTAAATCACTAATGTTTGGACATAACTGGCTTTAGGTGTTGCAGATATGGCTCACATCTCTAATATTTAGTTTAATTAACAGATAATACAAAACAAAATAGTTAATTTTTGCTTGGTGGTGCATCGCCCTCGAGAGATATCTGTCGTAATACCGAGCGTATACCGTGGAAGGAACTTTTTGGCCCCGCTATATCCACTTTATTATACATGTAAAACATAGGCCTTTTGGCGGTACAAAGACAATCACTCGCTAAAACGGGATTCTCACAATAAGCCGTACTCACTATACCGGGCTTCCACTGTATATGACAAAAATTCTCAGTAATTAAATAAACATACAGACTTACGTGACTCATTTTTTCACGCTGTACCACTAAAAAGCCTTCAATACAGAAGGGGGTTTTGCTTTTCTGTAAAATTTACCGCTGTGAGTTATTTTTTATCAATTGCTGAGAAAACATGAAAACTACACAGAGTTAGTTTTTTGTCGAAATCTAGTTGTTTTAAATTTCTAATTTTTTTTCAATTTTCTCCCTCTGAAGTGCACAGCCGTAACCTATTCTATCTAAAACAGCTTTTATTTTCAGACAAATTGCTTGAAAAATAGTTCGGTAAGGGGTTAATATTTTGATATCATTGGAAAGATGGAGTTTTTTCTTTAAAATGAGGCCAAATCATCTAATTCTATGAGAATATAATTTTTCGCTCAAACTACCTTAATTATTTCAACAAAAAATGTATTTTCTAAAAGTTATTCAGATTAGATGGTGAAGAGTCAACTTACCTTTTCGAAAATTGTCTCTCTGGACTCTTGTCATTTTCAAACCCTCGATTATACCTTTGGCATTGATTCCAAAGTAAACACTTCCGCCGACCCCATTGTTCAAAAATGCACAGACGGTCTGAAATAAAGATCCACAAAATTACAAATTAAGATGAAATTCAATGAACAAATAGGAAGTCCAAAACTGACAAGCCATGTCATTGATAATAATGTGTCCGCCACTAGTTTTACTGTCATCAGTATCTCGGATTGAAATTAAATTTTTCAGAAGACATCATTCCGTGAGGCCTCTTACAAAATATAAGTGAGTGCAATGACAATATTAAAAACGATTCTTAATTATATGACATTACAAAAACCAAAAATATCACAGCTTTTCTTATGGAACTTTGGGCATAATCATCACGGGTTTATGAAATCAGCAAATGAATTGATAAAATCCGATCTATAAAAATGAGCATATCGCTGAGCACCGGAAATTCTCTTTACCACACAAATAAAACCATGCTTGGATACTTATTAAGCTTCCTTAACCCATTCAATGCTG
Organism: Pyrrhosoma nymphula; assembly: GCA_963573305.1. Classification (NCBI taxonomy): domain Eukaryota; kingdom Metazoa; phylum Arthropoda; class Insecta; order Odonata; family Coenagrionidae; genus Pyrrhosoma; species Pyrrhosoma nymphula. Next base: position 2,463,025 of record OY754336.1, on the reverse strand, counting down.
ACCTGTTTACATGACATTTATTCCCACACTGAAGGGTTTTTTTCGTTTATTTATAAAAAACGAAAACACATCCAGCAAAGAACGAAACTCATCCACGTGTGCCTAGAGCAAGACTAAGATGCTGAAGGAAGTTGCAGTTGCGCCGACGCTTGAGAACTAGGGAAAACCGACAAAAGTAACGGGACCGATGCCTTGAATTCAAGGCATCCGCGCCTCTGGCTTGCACGGGGTGCCTTGAACTCAAGGCATCCGCATTGAATGGGTTAATTGTAAGTAATGCATTAAGGGCGCCACACACCGAATGCTATGTAAGCGTGCTACCAGCTTTCGCCATGCGTCTTAAGATCCCGTATAGCGATTTCCCATTGTCTGTTCACACCAAATGCGAGTCATACAAACTGATGCAAACTTCCCTAGTGCTATATCACAGGGGATCGCTCGGCCTGCGATTTCCTCTTTGCATAGCTTTCATAGCGCATGCGCAGTACCTATTATAACCAATTCTCTCACTATAAACAAACAAAT